>JAVBHU010000110.1:0-40213 GCA_034768395.1 Linum lewisii | reverse complement strand
GGGAAGTTTCTATCTTCCTTCACAAGAAATATATGAAAGTTTCAACGGTAACAAAATCTGCAAAAAAGTCGCATCATAGAAGATATGCCATGGTCTATTTTATGCACGTTTTTCAAAATGAGTTTCTGTTGGGGATGCTTCTGAGGGAAGTTTTCTTCAAACCAAATTCTCAATAAAATTTTAAGTCAAACTTATCATTTGCTCATCTAGGGAGACTTTAAAAATTGATTTGGTTTTCTTAAGATTTAAAATCTGACAAAAGTGCTTGAAAAAGAGGCTTGCAAATTTCTCACACAAAGATTTTGAAGGGAGTTTTCAAAGCTCTAATGAGGCTTTGTCTCACCCTATCACTAATAGATTTACTTCAAAATCAATTTTATTTTCTCAAAACACAAATCACTTCTAAAGAATGATTGGAAAGGATTTCCCAAATAATTTTCAAAGATTTGTCCACTAGTTTTGAAACAATTTTCATAATTCCAAATCAACCTGTCACAAACGCTGTTATTTTCAAAATTTGATAGCTTTGTTTCCGGCTAAAACGGAAAGATAAAAAAAAAAACTTCATGTTTTATCGGTCTTAACTATTGGAGTCTTTATGTTTAGTAAAACCTAGACATCTGCATGGACGCGACTTTTGAGGCACCGCTAAAGCCTGAGTCGGTGTTGTCGTGTCACTCTTTTGGCGGATGACACGTGAATGGTTGGAAATTTTCCACCAAACAGGCGCGTGAATCGGTGGTGTCATTTTCACCCTATTTGCTTTTTGACTTTCAGGTCCGAGCGGCGGCTTCTTGTACAAGCTGACCGAAAATTTTCGCATATAAAACAGTACCCTTTCTCTCGGTCATTCTCCAACGAAAAATGACTAACCCTGATGAAGTGGAAACCCTGTGCGGGATTAACTTAATCCTGCTGATAGCCATTTTTCTACTCGTGGCTGTCACCTTCGTTCTGAAAATGTTGGAACATATAGAGCGACGGAGGTGTCAAGAAAATCCTCCGGAAGGAACAGTTCGGCGGAGGCAAATAGAAATTCCACCTCGCATGCCTTAGAACTTTCTTGAATTATTGATTGTACCCTGGTTTTCTTTTTTTTGTGATTTCTGTCTGAGCCATGAGTATGTATGGTCTCAGATGGTGCGCATTTTCGTTGATAGAATTTTGTTCTTAGGGTGGCAAGTAAATCAGGAGACACCAATAAGATTGTATCGATTTGTGATCAAGAGAATTGTTGTTGATGAAAAGCGAAACTAGGATTTGCATTATTAGTAACCCTCATTAATAATTTCCCAATTACACGTGTATTCCATAGGTGCGCCCTATAGGCTCCTACAAATAGCACCGGGTACTTAGGCCTGGGGAATGGGATTCTGTGCACCCGTCCTTTGTAGTACTGCAAGTACACCCCTTCTGGTGAGTATCGGACATCCCAGATCCGTAGCAAGTACTGTCTGAAGCTTGCAATACTCCTTAGCACGATGGAGATAGGGATCTGCAGATCTTGCAGTGGTTCCCGTATATCTCTAGGTGAATTTGGGTAGAAACCCCTGAGCTTGCCCAGTGCCTTTAGATGTGTCTTTATGAACTGCAATCTGTGCATCCGCGCAATCTTCGACTGCAGATCTTCTGGGAGACGAGAGAGAATCTCCATGTAGAGAGAGAGTTTGAGATATTTTACAACTTACTTCGGGATAGATTTCGAGGGCGAAATCTTATAAGAGGGGAGGAATTGCAACATCCCATCACGACCGTACCGAAAATATTAAAGTCTAAATTCGGCACCAGTGAACAGTGGAGGGAGAGTCGGTGGAAATTGAGAAAAAATTCACGGTGGAAAGGGAGGGAGACAAAACTCATGTCCTCATCAAATAATTAAAACTGAATTATTACTAAAAAAAACAAAAAGGTTTATCAGTGAAAGTTCTAACAATATGGGGCCTTGCGTTCGGACTGTAAATGGATTGCACAATATGGGGCCTTGCGTTCGGGCTGTAAATGGATTGCACAATTTGGGGCCTTGCGTTCGGGCTGTAAATGGATTGCATAATATGGGGCCTTGCGTTCGGGCTGTAAATGGATTGCACAATATGAAGTCTTGCGTTCGGGCTGTAAATGGATTGCACAATATGAAGCATTGCGCCCGGGCTGTAAATGGATTGCACAATAGGGGGCCTTGCGTCCGGGCTGTAAATGGATTGCACAATAGGGGGTCTGGCGTCCGGGCTGTAAATGGATAACACAATTTGGGGCCTTGCGTTCGGGCTGTAAATGGATTGCACAATTTGGGGTCTGGCGTCCGGGCTGTAAATGGATTGCACAATTTAGGGCCTTGCGTCCGGGCTGTAAATGGATTGCACAATAGGGGGTCTTGCTTCCTGGCTGTGAATGGAAAGCACCAACTTCAAAGTACGGATCCTTACTCATTGGGTATATTTGGCACTTTCAAGTCTGTTGAGGACCCTTCCAAAATCGTGTTACTCGAAGTTTATATTTGTATCACTTTTGGTAACAGCAATACAAATTGAGGCAGCTGTGGTAACCATATTTTGTCCTGGTCCTCGTTCTTTTTAGTAAATTTAAAGTTCTGAAACTCCGATAGCCGGGCACGCCATCTTAAAATTCGTTTTTTTAAAATGGATGTTTGAAGACAAAAAAACCATCTTTGATGAATTGGTATCCGAAGAACTACGATTCCTATCTCTAAGCGCATGCGGGTATATCAAAATTAAGGCTTGTAGGATCTAAGAGGAAAATAGGATCGAACTTTGGGCTTAAGGCCCATTACGATTTTTTAGAAGAGTGAGCTGAACTCAATAACGAAAATATGATGGGCTCGGCCCAACTCTGCCATCTAGCCGACATTTTGGACTCAGTCCGACTGTGTAAGCCTGGTCAACTCGGCCCAATTCAATTTATGTCAAGCAGCCACCTAGGCCCAGATTTGTCCCATTTCAGCAATCTGTTAGGTTAACAAAGCCCATTCAAACCCAAGAATTAGGACCCATTTGGGACAAATCTGAAGCCTTCTTCCATTCACTATTGTTTGACTTTAATGGCCATGGACAAGTGTTGTTTGACTTTAATGGCCATGGACAAGTGGGGAAGGGTGTGTGAAATTTCTATAAAATGGAGCTTTGGGAGCCACAAAAGGGGGGCAGAGAGGAGAAAAAAGAGTAGAGAGGAAGAAAAGAGAGCAGAGAGGGAGGAGAAACGGAGAAAAAAAGGAAAGAAAGAAAGAAGAGAAAACAGTTCATATCCTACATTATTATCCATTCCAACTCCTCACTTTTACACTATCACAACCTCACCCTTCTCCATCACTAATCCACCTCCCCTTCATCATTCTACCCATAGCACTCCACATTTAGCTCCATTTTTACCCAAAGTGTTCCACACCTACAAGAAAACACAATCCAAAATAAAGTGTACATTCAAGATCCAAAGACTAAACTCAAAATAGATAAAGAAACCATCCAAAAACCAAGATCAAAGCAAAGGAGTGAAGGATCAAAGGCTAGAGAGGTGATACAAATAGACCGAAAATTACACTCAAGGTGAGCACTCTCAACTACGTCAACTTCATAATCTCATCATTCATGCATCATACTCTATTTCATGTTGGTTCCCTTGACTAAAAGTGCTTATTAGTCTCAATCACATTTCAAGAAATAAACATGTTTAAACCATTTGGACGAAACATATAAGCCCTCACTCAAAGCAAGTATGATGACCAAGTAGTTATGAGTAAAAAGATTGGTGTCCACTCTTGCTTACCACTAAATATGTGCAACGCTTAAAAACAAACGATAGACCGAAACATTTCACACGTGCAAGTACTTGTTTCACTTAAATTGAGTTGTGTTGGCAAAACTAATTAATGATTGACGGAAGGTAAACAACGACTGAATGAGTGAATACAGCCATTTAAACCACCCAAAAACAGCCCTTTTAACCACCCAAAAGCACACTGAAAACCATCCAAACTCAGCATTTCAAGCCCCCCAAAAACAGCCCTTTAAACCACCCACAAACAGCACTTTTAACCACCCAAAACAGCCCTTTAAACCACCCAAAACAACCCTATTAATCACCAAAACAACCCAGAAATTCGGTCACAAGATCATCCCTAAACAACCTAGAAACTCAGCACTTCAAACACTCAAACAAACTCAAACTCAGCCATTTAACCACCCCTAAACAAGCCAAGGAATCAGCTTACTAGCTATCAAAATGACCCAAAAAAAATAACCCAATAAGCAGCCTCATTATTCACCCCAATCAAACCTCATATGTAACCCAAAGGAACTCACTGAACAAACCGTGTATGTAGTGATACAAACACCAAACGATTTGCAAATCACGATCGTAAATACATCTCAACAACGATTTACAAGCATCACTCATACCTACAAACAATCTCAACACCATGAGAATCTTCAAATCCACACAACTATTAACAAACATTAATAACCACCAAGTCAAGCACACTACTAAGTGCCATTCTTAATCATCAAAACTAAACCATCATTGAAATAAACCCACCAAGTCAAGCACACTACTCAAGTGGCCATTCTTAATCATCAAAACCAAACCATTACTGATACTAGACCCCCCAGAAATATTAGTTTAGGACAAAACACTTTAGTACAGTATACTAAAAATTAAAATACCTGAGTTACGAAGTTCTTCCCAAGGATGCTCGTTCTGTCCGATCCATCTCCACGTTTCTCGAACCGTTTCGACAAAGCCCTCAGACATGGTCGCACCTCTTTAAAGTCCCCGATCGCTACCAACCCTCCTCCCTGTTCGTGAGTGAGCGAGAAAGTGAACAAAATTGGTTGGTGGAAAATAGTAGAATAAGAGTCGAAAAAGTATTGTTCTTGTCGGACGAAGCTAGATCCGGAAATAGAATCGAGTAAGACGTAAGAAATAAGAGGAAACTTGTTTGGATTTTGCAATGAACTAATGAACTGAAAGCTATGTCATCTGGTGAACAAAGAAGAAAATAATGAAGAAAGAAGAAAGTGAATGAAGGAAAGAAGGAAGAGGTGGATCAGATTTTAGAATTGGGGTTAGGTTAAAAGGATTATTAACTTTTTGGTACTTTCTTGACAATTCAACTTTCGGTGCTTAAACTATAGAGAAATGAGAGATAAAATATAATTATTTAAAAGTAGTACAACCGGTTTGGTGTACCGGTTTTTTTTTTACGATTTGATCCCGGTCGAACCTTCAACCCTTGAACCTCTCATTTTACTGGTTCAATGATCGGTCCAGTCTTAACAACATTGGTTAGAAACAAAGGTTTAGGTGATTTCGTTTGTGATTTCGTTTAAAACGATCGTGCCGAGTTTAATTTTTCGTTGGGCCGAATTTAACTCTTCGTTGGGCCTCCGGGTAGGGACGGATTAAAGCTGGCTGCGTTTAAAACAATATGACCAATAAATTCACATGCAATTAAATCAAGAAGCAAGTTAATCTAATGGTTAAGGCCTTGACTTAATAATTAGGGGTCGTAGGTTCGAAACTCACCACATTTTTTTATTTATCGCCTCCCAAAGAAGGACAATTCTAACCCGCTTAACGAATTCTATATTTAATTAAAATTTCACTGAGCTTCACCATTCCGATATAAAGTTTTAGGATATAATAAACGTTAGTATGCCAATAGTTAAGGTAACACGTATAATATTTTGTTTACATAATATGTACTTTTTTTTAGGACTCATCATGATATATGTTAGTACGCTAACGATTGTAGCGGCGCGTTGAAGGTATGTTCGGATATGATATTTAGAATTAATAGGCGTTAGTACGCTAGCAGTTGCGGCACGCGTTCGATATTCCCTAATAAAATATACGTTTCTTTTATAATGAATAATAATAGATGTTGGTTAACAATTGAAGCGATACGTCAAGTACGTGTTCTGACTTAATATTTAAAATTAATGAACGTTAGTACGTTAGCAATTGCGGCGACGCGTTTAACATTTCTCTAATATAATATAACCTCATTTAAACTTAAAAATAGTAGACGCTAATACATCCGTAGTAGCTAGGAAGCTTCGAAATCTCCGAATATAAGGCGTTAGTTTTTATGTGATTGCATGAACGCGCCAATATTTCTCTTATATTTATTCCCTAATTAAAATAATATATTAAACCCCATTTCTTTAATGAACCCATCGTGCTAATCGTTGACAATAGTAGCGACGCACATAAAAGCAAAACAAATCATAACTCTCGAAACCCGATCATTATGGTATAAATAGAACGCAAGTCAAAATAAACCCTTTTAAATCGAACTACGTGGACTTTGATCCCGAAATTTTGGGTACGTAGGCAGTCAAAATTTTGACTCGAGTCCAACCTTCCTTTAACATTTCCCCATCCTAAAATAATCATTATATCGTTTAACACACACCCATAAAAAAACTTATCGTAATTTAGCAGTACCGACTTCGAGCCGGGCGGAACGGGGTGCTAACCCTTCCCCGTACGTAACCGACCCCCGATCCTAGAATTTCAGTTTCGCATACCTTTTTGATATCCGGATCGAATCACGGCGGTTTGAACCGGATCCTCTGGGTGTTCGATCCACCCGAAGTAGATCGATGGCGACTCCAAAGAATATTTTTTTTAAACTCATACCTCTCTTTTGCGCCTTCCGCGCGAGCCGGCCCAACCCACTGTGACGTTGCCAAGCAACTGCCACGTGCAATAACCAAGGGTGCGAGGAAGGAGTGCGTTCCCGGACGGAAACCTCCGCGACACCCAGTATTGTGGTTGAATCATCTAGTAGTGCGTGGATAGGAGAATCTGATTTTTCTTTGTTTCAGTTACTGGGAAAATGGTGGGAATTGGAATTGAAGAAGAAGAAGAAAAGTATCGGAGTTAGTGAAGCAGTGACTTGTTCGTTCTAATTTAGTAAGTTTTCAATGAACCCAAATCCAATTGGTGCCAATGACCTCCTTGATAAAACTCTCTAATTAGCACTTGTCACAGACAGAGATATAGAACTCTAAGTGAATAAGTGTGCAGCTGAGTTTTTGCAGGAACTGTAAAACTATAAATGTAAAAGAACACAGAAGATTTTAAACGTGGTTCGGCAAATAAAGCCTACTCCACGTCCCAAGGGAAGTGATCCCTTGAGAATATTTTGATTCGAGTCCACGAATCTGAGAGCCTTTGAGCTTGAGAGTTACAACCTTTAGATTTCTCCCCGAAATGTACCCGCTAAACTAATTCAGTTCCCCACTGAATAACAAGCTAAGCAACTACTCACAACTCTAACTTTGTAAAACACTCTTCCTCACAGAATACAAGTGTGTTTACTTTTCTCTGCTGCAACAGCCAATGCAGATGGCTTTTATAGTCCACAGTCGAACACTAGAACAGGAAATGAACTGAATTCCTTGATGCTGATGAGATCTGTCTTTCCATAAGACCTAGATGATCCCAGAGGACCAGCTGTAGCATGATCTTCAGAATGGACCAGCTGTTCCAAGGGATGTCCAGCTGTAGCATGCCTCTTCAGAATAGTCCAGCTATCAGGAAATCCTCTGGCTTTCCTTTTCAGGTTAGGAGATCCTTCTGATTCTGATCAGTCAGAATCGTAACCTGCACAAAGAGGCAACTAACAAAAGAACTGTAGTGTGTCATGATCAGTCTATCTAAAAGAGATCACAACATTCTCCCCCTTAGTCTGATAATGACACACTTTAGCAACCTGTGATGAGAGTCAAGAGGCCATAATACATAAATCATCAAAATCCTGAGAATATCCAATCAATGTTCGGAGGATTGTTCAAAACAGGATAGCAGCATAAGATTGTTCAGAAATAGCAGACTGTTCAGAAATAGTTCAAAAAATCACAAAAAAAACTTGACTCCCCCTGCAGCGATGCTCTAAAACCCAGAATCCCTAAAATCCTGTGTCAGGATCTGCTTCGAAGGATGAGGCAGCATGATGAGTACACCAGGGTGTTCCAGGCACTCCATGAGTCGCAAGGCCAGTGCTGTTGGAACTGGAAACCTCCTCATCAGCAGCATCTCCCCCTATGTCATTGGCAGACGTGCAAAACCACTCGCTGGGATGCCAGTGGATTGCCCTTAGAACATGTTGAGCACGGAGAGATCAGGGAGGATCAGAGGAGATCAACTTGAGCTTGAAGCTTATTCCCAGACGTTGCAGTAAGCTAGTAATCGGAGCAGCATAGGGAAGATCTCCGAGGGCAAAGTCAGTGGCGGCATCAACAATATGGGAGGACATGAGATGAGCATAACTGAGAGGAGTCTGGGATGCACCATGATGCAGAATCCATGTATCCAAGGGCGAGACAACAGTTTTGAACCTGGACCTGGGAAACATAACACGGGTAATAGCAAAGTGAAGAAGCTTAGACCTGTCAGGGAGTTGCCAGATGTTGGGAGTCGTCTGAGTGTTCCAAGCCCCGCAAGACAGGGCAGTCAGGGCAACGATTGGATCAAAACGGTACCGGTGAAATTCTGACTCAGTGCTAAGAGGACACCCTTGAGCCGGGACACCAAGAATGAGATTGAGCATCTCAATAGTCACGAAGATGAGCGAACCGTTCACATAGGTTGAGAAGCACCCAGGAGGAAAGTGCTTTTCAACCTTCAGATTAGCATAAAACTGATATACCCCATCAGGATAAATAGAGGTACCTTGATGAGCCATGAGAGAGTCCCACCCGAGCCCTCGGAGCATGGAGTAGAGGTCAAGCCCGTACTTGGTGAATTCTTCAACGGGCAAAGACACGGGAGGAATGAGCTCCTTGGAAGCCAGCATGAAATCATATTTGGCCTTGCATCCCATATCCCTCATGCAGAGGTTTGTTTCGTACATATGATGGGACAGAAAGCTGTGGCGAGAGGCATCAAAAAGCACGGGAAGAGCCATGAAGAAAGAGAGGAATGAAGAAGAAGTTACCAGAGGAGGATGAGATGAAGTGAAAGACCGAGCAGCTGTGTTAAATAGGCTCTTCCTATATCGGAAGATGAACCAACAAGGAAGGTAATGACTATGGAGAATGCAGTGTATGTACGCAAAGGAAAGTAGATATCCAATGAATGAGAGAGATACACTGACACAGGGAGGCGGGAAAATCTGTTGAGGAGAATGTGAAGAGACAATTCCGGAGCCTAGGAAGAGTGCCCTAGACTTTCTGCATCATTATAGGAAAGAATCCCTATCTCTCTTCGTAGCATAGAAAAATGGTCCGTGTGCAAGGATTTGGTAAGAATATCTGCTAATTGATCATCGATGGGAACATACTGAAGTGAAATCTCACCTCTTTGAATTAAATCCCGAATAAAATGATGTTGTATGTCAATATGCTTAGTTCTTGAGTGCAGGATGGGATTTTTGGTCATATTTATGGTACTAGTGTTATCATAGTAAAGATTCACACTTCCAAGATCAATGTCGTAGTCCTTGAGCTGAGCCTTCATCCAAAGTAACTGAGTACAAGCACTGCCAGTAGCTAGATATTCTGCTTCTGCAGTTGAAAGAGCAATGCAAGTCTGCTTCTTACTAAACCAAGAAACAAGGGCAGACCCAATAAATTGACAAGTACCTGAGGTACTTTTTCTATCTGTAAGACTTCCTGCAAAGTCCGAGTCAGAAAATCCACACAATTTGGCATCCGAGAACTTTGAGTACCATAATCCAAAATCATAAGTGCCAGTAAGATAGCAAAAAATCCTTTTAACAGCTGTTAAATGACTGTTTTTAGGAGAGCATTGAAATCGAGCACACACACCAACACTATAAGAAATGTCAGGAAGGCTAGCAGTAAGATAGAGTAAGGATCCAATCATGCCTCTGTACCTTTTAATATCAATCTCCTCGCCTGTAGAATCAACATCTAGTTTGCAAGAAGTACCCATAGGGGTAGGACTGGATTTCAAGTCATCCAATTTAAACTTCTTTAACATATTTTTGCAATACTTAGCTTGGCAGATAAAAGTACCTGTAGGATATTGTTTAATTTGAAGTCCAAGAAAATAAGTAAGCTCCCCCATGAGACTCATTTCAAAGCTTGCTTGCATTCGTGAACTGAATTCTGCACATAAGTTAGCATTTCTGGATCCAAAAATAATGTCATCAACATAAACTTGAACCAGAATAAGATCAAAATTCTCAGTTTTGCAGAAAAGGGTTTTATCAACACTTCCCATATTAAAACCTTGATCAATCAGAAAATTACTTAGCTTATCGTACCAAGCCCTCGGGGCTTGTTTTAAGCCATATAAAGCTTTGTGAAGTTTGCAGACATATGAAGGGTGCTCACTGTCTTCAAAACCAGGAGGCTGAGCAACAAAAACTTCTTCCTTTAATTCTCCATTGAGGAAGGCACTTTTAACATCCATTTGATAGAGTTTAAACCAATTGATGCAAGCAAATGCACAGAGCATTCTGATGGCTTCAAGTCTAGCAACAGGGGCAAAAGTTTCGTCAAAGTCAATGCCTTCTTCTTGACAGTAACCTTGAGCAACAAGCCTTGCTTTATTTCTTGTAACGTTTCCAAACTCATCAGTTTTATTTCTGAAAACCCACTTGGTACCGATGATTGATCGGTTTGGAGGAGCAGGAACAAGTGTCCAAACATTTGTTCTTTCAAATTGATTCAATTCCTCATTCATAGCAAGAATCCAGTTTTCATCCTTGAGAGCTTCCTTGACATTCTTAGGTTCAGTAAGAGATACAAAAGCACTCTGAGAGGACCTAGACCGAGTAACAAGACGAGAATTTGGATCTCCTATTACTTGACTGGGAGGATGCCTCCTAGTGATATGTTGAGGAGCCTGATTCTCTATGTTATCTTTTATGTGATCAGAATTTTCCTGACTTTCCTCATTAGAATTTTCTTTGATCTCAGTTTCTTGATCAGGAAGAAAAACCAAGTCAGGTTCATCATCTTCAGCTTTATCAATTTCCTTGATTTTAGATGTTGATTCATCAAAGATAACATTAATCGATTCTTCAATCTTGAGAGTCCTCTTATTAAATATTCTGTAAGCCTTGTTGTTACTAGCATAACCAACAAAGATTCCTTCATCTGATTTACCATCAAATTTTCCCAGCTGATCCTTAGAATTGAGTATGAAGCACTTACATCCAAAGATTCTGAAATAGCCAATGTTTGGAGCTCGTTTCTTCAGGAGCTCATAGGGAGTCTTCTTTAATTTAGAGCGAATAAGAGCTCTGTTTGTTACATAACATGCTGTGTTAACAGCTTCTCCCCAGAACTTCTTAGGAAGATTGTAGTCATTGAGCATAGTCCTGGCAATCTCAATAAGAGTATGGTTCTTTCTCTCAGCAACTCCATTCTGCTAAGGAGTACGTGTTGCAGAAAAAGTATGAGATATTCCCTCTACATCAGTAAAGTTTTTGAATTTTTCATTGACAAATTCTCCACCATTGTCACTTCTGATGACTTTGACCTTTAAACCAAGTTCTCTTTGTATTTTGGTAACGAAGAGAATGAATTTGTCAACAGCTTCATCTTTAGACCCAAGGAGGTGTATCCAGCAGAACCTGGAAAAATCATCAACCATAACAAAATAGTAGTATTTACCTCCGATGGTTCTAACATTCACTGGACCAAACAGATCCATGTGGACTAGCTCAAGAGGTTCATATGTGGATAAGACCGATTTTGTCTTAAAGGTAGTTCTGGTTTGCTTTCCTTGAGCACATGCATCACAGAAAAATTCTTTAGTTGAGCTGATCTTGGGAAGTCCTCGAACCAGATTTTTGCTGCTCAATTTGCTCAGAATACCGACACTTACATGTCCAAGCTTCCTGTGCCATGTCATCTTATTATCTTCTTTCACAGAGTGAAGACACATTTCAGTAACATTAGAAATCTTGTTAAAATCAATGAGATAGATGTTACCTTTCCGATAACCAGTAAAGAGTACTTCCTTAGTACTTAAATTTTCAATGTAGCAAACAGATCCTTCAAACACCACCCGATTTATATCTCCACACAGCTGACTTATGGATATGAGATTGTGCTTGAGTCCTTTAACCAACATAACTTTTCTGAGAAAAACCTTTTCTTTGACTCCAATATTTCCAATTCCAAGAATGTCACAAGTGCTATTATCACCAAGAGAAACTGAGCCTTGAGTGCAGGTAGTTAAATTCATGAAAAGAGAATGATTACCAGACATGTGGTGAGAACATCTACTGTCAAGAACCCATTCTTCTTCAGAAATGTCAGCTTGATAACATACCTGCAAACATAATTGCTATTTGGTTTTTCTTACCCATACCTTATTTGGAAGGGCAGTGGCAGCATTTCTTTTGTTTGTTGTTGACTTTTCAAAACAAAACTTACTAAATGACCTCTCTGATGACAGTTGAAGCAAGTTGGAACTGAGGGTTTATAGGATCTCTGCCAGTAGTCTCCTTGAATTATCATCCTGTTTCTTGAAGAAACTTAAGTCTTTCTCTAAATCTCCAGTTATTAATAACTAGATTTGTGATTTTTCTGGTCTGTATATCCCTCCCTTCTTTCAATTCCTTGATTTCCCTAGTCAACTTCACTTTCTCAGTTTTAATTTGATCATATTCTTGATTGAGAAGATGATACTTAGTGTTGACTCTTGAAAATTCCAGCTGTATTCCTTGGATGGTAGCGTCCAACTCATCATCAATACTCTCAGCAACTGTTCTTCTTTCATAATCTGTTTCAAAATCAGAATCAAAATAATAGTTCCTAACAATTACCTGATCAGTATCTGGCACATTGCTGGAGATTTGGTCTATAGCCATGAGGGCTCGGACTTCTTCATCACTGTCATCACTTTCATCATCACTACCACTCCAGGTAGCTTGCATGGCTCTCTCTCTTCTTAGTTGAGGACATTCAGCCTTGACATGTCCCTGTTTACCACATTTGAAACACCCAAGTTGACTTACAGTGTTACTGCTGCTCCTAGTGCTTCCTTGGTCTCTCTTTGACTTTGAAGACTTGTATGGTCCACTGTCAGAGGTTTTCTCATTTTTGAATCCCTTGATTTGCCTTGAATGTAAGACTTCTTCTTTTCCCTTCTTAGTTTAAGAAGACGACTAACCTGTTTACTCAAAGAGCAAGTTCAGACTCATCATAATTCTTAATATCTTCTTCTATCAGTTCAGATTCTACTTTTAAAGCAATGGATTTGGTTCTTGCATCATCTGCTTCATCTTCTCTTCTCGTGACTTCTTCATGAGTGATCAGAGATCCAATAAGATCATCAATATTAATAGTAACAAGATCCTTTGATTCTTCAATGGCAGTGATTTTAGGTCTCCACTGCTTTGGTAGTGACCATAAGAGTTTCCTTATGAGATCTTCATTTTCATAGATCCTACCAAGACCATCCAGCTTATTCACAATATTCTGAAATCGATTGTACATGGCTGAGATTGTCTCACCTTGATTCATTTGAAAAAGCTCAAACTCATGTTTAAGCATATTAATTCTTGAAGTCTTGACCAATGAAGTCCCTTCATAGGTGACTTGGAGCTTATCCCATATCTCCTTGGCAGATTTGCATCCAGATACCCTGCTGAATTCTTCATGACCAAGAGCACAGAACATGATATTCATAGCTTGAGAATTTAGTTGTACCTTTTTGATATCTTCATCAGTCCATTTATCTTCATCGGTCTTGATATCAAGAGGTCTTTTGATGACAATCCTCCATAGCCTGGGATTAACTGTCTTGATGAACAGTTCCATTCTGTTTTTCCAATACCCATAGTGAGTTCCTTCAAATCTGGGAGGTCTATTTTGAGAAAATCCGTCAGCAAGGAACACAGAGTTTTCTTGACTAGTACTCATGATTAAGGTTTAGGAAAACTTGAACAAACGAGAGTCAACTCCTGAATCCAGTCACTAACAATCGTGTGATTGACTTTCCTAGTGCCCGGCTCTGATACCACGTGATAAACTCTCTAATCAGCTAGCACTTGTCACAGACAGAGATATAGAACTCTAAGTGAATAAGTGTGTAGCTGAGTTTTTGCAGGAACTGTAAAACTGTAAATGTAAAAGAACACAGAAGATTTTTAACGTGGTTCGGCAAATAAAGCCTACTCCACGTCCCAAGGGAAGTGATCCCTTGAGAATATTTTGATTCGAGTCCACGAATCTGAGAGCCTTTGAGCTTGAGAGTTACAACCACTACAAAAATCCGGCACTTTAGCGTCGGTCAAAACCGGAGTATAGCGTCGGTTGATGACCGACGCTAAAGGTTTTAGCGTCGGTCACAAAAGCGACGCCAATTTCACCGACGCTAAATTTTAGCGTCGGTTGTTTAGTGACCGACGCCAAATCCTTTTCATAAGCGACGCTAGATTATGGTCCGACCAGTCCGGCCGAGAACCAAACCAATTTTTAGCGTCGGTCATCAGGCGACGCTAAAAGTAAGAACCGACGCTAAATTGGTCAACCGAAGACCAAACACACGTTGACTGCGTCCTTCTTAGCGTCGGTTATCAACCGACGCTAAATGGCCTATGACCGACGCTATTTATGGGTCATTTTAGCGTCGGTTTTGACCGACGCCAAATAAGTATGACCGACGCTAAATATGTTGTACAGGTCAAAAATTTTCTGGCCATTTCAGCTCCTTTTCTCATACTCTTCTAGTGCCAACCTACAAACCTGCAAACCGCAATTTCATTCATGGAATGCAATACTAATTATACCACACATTACTAACCAATGACATAGATAACTAATATGCATAACATACTGTATAATTCTAATAATATTAATAACTACATATGTCTACGTGTAATATATCAGCATAAATATTCACTCTCCCTCTCATCACTCATCCTCCTCATCATCCTCACCCTCACCCTCACTCTCCTCCTCCTCATCCTCATCCTCACTTTCCTCCTCCTCCTCCACCGCCTGCAAGGTGTCTTTCCCCTTCCCTTTAGCCCGAGCGGAGGATCCTGAAGCTCCTGATGCCAACTGTGCAATTTGCTCCTTTAGAAATCGAACCTCATCCCGTAACTCTGCTACTTCTCCTTGTACAGGGCAATGTCCGAAGTCATGCATGGCAGTAGCTGATGGCGTGGAACTCTGGCTAGCTGCACCCTTCTTCTTACTCAAGTTGACCTACAAAAAAGAGACAACAAAATATTAAAATTGTTAGTGTTATATAAATTGAAACCAATCCAGATCATAATATACGATATGTACCTTCGTGGGTGTAGCACCAAATCCCAATCCTCGAACTCGACCACTATGCTCAGTGGGTAGACTTGCCCCAATGCATCGTTAGAACTTACCCAAGTCGGGACGGTTGGGTCGTTCAACAACTCAAGTATCTTAGGCTGCATAGTGGCCACCAATTACATTTTTCAAACCAATCTCTGAAAAGTGAAATGACAAAAAGTTGGAAGGAAAAAAACATGAAATGTCACTTACAACATTAGGATCGGCGTATGTGCCATCCTTCTTCTTGTGAGTGATGGCATACAACTCACCTCTCGTGGGCCTCTTTCCCGTTACGGCTTCCTACACTTGCATAAACTAAACAATATAAATTTCTTTTAAAATAATTTAACTAAATAAGGTGATTTTAGGATGAACTCTTACCAATTCTGATCCTCTCACTCTCAACTTCTTCGACCCTCCAGTGTGGGGTGATTTGTATTCCGCCCTCCTCAAAGAGTTAAGCCGAGACAGCTCCTACAAAGAAGAGAAAACAACGAAGAGACGGCGTCACCGCTGCTCCTAGCTCAAACGAAATTACGCCTACCAAAATAAACACAATTTAACTCACTAACTAATAATGCACACTTATTCTGAAATAGATTATTTCACTAACTAGATAATAATATCAAAATCCTAATTCATTAGTTCACAACCTAACAAACTAACTACTAACCCTAAAATCCAATAACTAACTAATTCACTACCTAATTCACTAACTAAATACAACAATATGAAAAAACAAACTACATACCTTAGAAGAGTTGAGAGGGTGGAGAGAGTTGAGAGAATTGAGAGGAGGGCTGCAAACTGCACAAATGATTCTGGCCGTCTGTCCGGGGTTTTTATAGCTTGGGAATTTAGCGTCGGTCGATGACCGACGCTAAATTGGACATTGGGCCGACGCGAAATTCTCGTGTGTTTAGCGTCGGTTGGAACCGACGCTAAGCCCATTATACCAACCGACGCCAAATAATGACCGGTTTGCACCGTCGGTTTGGCCCGGAATCAATTTTAGCGTCGCTTTTTGGATAGATGTTAGCGTCGGTCGGTGTATGACCGACGCTAAACCCTCGGTCAAACGCGAGTCAAGGGTTTAGCGTCGGTTATATTTCGACCGACGCTAAATTCTTTCCTTCCGACCGACGCCAAACTTCCCTTTTTTTGTAGTGAACCTTTAGATTTCTCCCCGAAATCTACCCGCTATACTAATTCAGTTCCCCACTGAATAATAAGCTAAGCAACTACTCACAACTCTAACTTTGTAAAACACTCTTCCTCACAGAATACAAGTGTGTTTACTTTTCTCTGCTGTAACAGCCAATGCAGATGGCTTTTATAGTCCACAGTCGAACACTAGAACAGGAAATGAACTGAATTCCTTGATGCTGATGAGATCTGTCTTTCCATAAGACCTAGATGATCCCAGAGGACCAGCTATAGCATGATCTTCAGAATAGACCAGCTGTTCCAAGGGATGTCCAGCTGTAGCATGCCTCTTCAGAATAGTCCAGCTGTCAGGAAATCCTCTGGCTTTCCTTTTCAGGTTAGGAGATCCTTCTGATTCTGATCAGTCAGAATCGTAACCTGCACAAAGAGGCAACTAACAAAAGAACTGTAGTGTGTCATGATCAGTCTATCTAAAAGAGATCACAACTCTCCTCTTTTCTCCCTTGCCCCCAGAATCCCCACCAACGAGGCACCAAATACACACATATAAAAGTCAACACCACGCTCAGTGGTAGAATCATCGCCAAAAATCCGACTCTCTTTCGTTCTAGATCTGAGCTGGGTTTCCGGGTCTCCCCCACCGTTGATGATGTTTCTGAGTCTGAACTCGAACCCGATGGTGAAGAAGTGTTGAATTCCTCTCTGATGGAATCATACTCTTCTTGATCCGTGGAGGCCGTCCGGGTCAACGAATGGATCCGAGTCGGGGAGTCGGAGCTTCGGATCCGTGATTTCTGCCGTTTAGATCTGGGCGAGTGAAAGAGATTGAAAGCGATTTGGCAGTTGGATATTCTGGATTTGGCAGTGATTTTTTTTTCCGTAGATAACTCCCGCATGAGCACTGGAGATAACCAAGCATTCATAGGAAATAAGGGCACACCCAAGCCGTAAGGTTTACCACTCCTCGGCTTGGGAGGCTACGAAGCGCGTGACGAGCCACATAGTGGGCTGTCATGTTAGCTTGACGGGGCACCACTTGGAGCTTGAGCTGAGGCAGAGAGTCTAGGAGGCTGCAGATGTCCGCTATGAGAGAACCACCTTCTCTTGAAAGGAAGAGTCGCCCTCTAACCATTCACAAGACTTCCGTTGCATCGCCTTCAGTATCCACTTCACGCCATCCCAAGGTCCGACATAGGAAACATGCATCTCGAACTGCTAACAACTCAATTAAAAACGGATTAGAAATACCTGGATAAGAAATACCTGTTGCAAAGAGGAGATTCCCGAGAGAGTCCCGAACCACCAATCTGCTTGCACCACCTAGTCCAGCCAATAAGGCTCCATCTACGTTGATTTTGAGTCTTGGAAACAGAGGAGGGGACCAAGAAGCCAGGCGAACAGGGACTAGGGAAGGGTTTGGATGACAGGGAGCGGGAAGGAAGGAAAGGTTATCAACATCCAGGGAGTATTGTCTATGAAGGGCCGAGAATGAACTTTGAAACTTCTCAAATACAACACAGTTCCTGGATTTCCATAATCTCCACCAAGCGAGGATCCAACATGGACCTTCCAACGGCCGATTTGTAAGGATAAACCTCCAGGTAATTGCCGGATGAGAGTGAGGGATTGAATCGAGGTCTAAATTTATTAATCGCATAAATCGACGGGCAACAATGCAATGAAACAAAAAAGTGATCTAAGGTCTCCGGCCCCCGAACACAACAAGGACAAGTAACTGGGAGGGACATCCCTCTGGAATTCAAACCTTCTATAGTCGGTAAGATCCTATGACAAAGCCTCGAAAGGAAGAAGTTCTATTTATAGTAGGACACTAATTAAACAGCCTATTTTTTCTCTATTGGCGACGGGATGAGAAGGTAAGGTGGTGAGGGAGGGGGAGGGATGGAGGAGGAAGGAGGTAGATCTGAGAGAAGGAGGGAGAGGAAGGAGGATTGAGTAATTTGGTTGGGTTTTTGTTTGGGATTAGCTGATGTGGATTTTAGATGATGTGGCTGTCTAGTTGGCATGTTCACATAGGCACACTAACGGAATTTTGGATGTCCGTAGACGGTAATGACTACTAGGATAATGGGCTGAAGTCTAGTGATGGCTAGGAAATTTTTTTGAGTTCAGTGACTGGCAGATTATTTGCTCAAAGTTCAGTGATGATTTTGGTAACCAACCCGGATAATTTGTCAAAAAGTGCAAAAATCCGGAGGTTTGGCCCTAAAGGTCCAAAAATTATAGCACATTTACATAGTTGTGTAAGCTCTTATGTAAGCTCCTCAGCATAGGTTAAATTCCCTCTTTTCCCCCTCTTTCTTTCCCCAATTCTCCATTCTAGTTCATTTCTTCTTCTACTTCAAATTTTCAAACGAACTCCAGGTATGTACCACTTTCCTGGTCCTAGTAATCTCCATTCAAGACGTTGTTTATTCATTTATTGTGGGTGCTGCTATTTGTAGTCCGTGGTTTACTAACGTAGTCCTTATTTTAACATACACTGACTTTTATGTCCTTGCAGTCTGTTTTTACTAACGCATTCCATTTATTACTAACGCATTCCATTTTTTACTAACGAAGTTCGTGTTTACTAATGCAGTATGTTTTTACTAACGTTGTCCATTTTTTACTAACGCCGTACGTTTTCTACTAACGTAATTCATTTTTTTACTAATGCAGTCCATTTTTACTAACGCGATCCATTTTTAACTAACACATTTCGCATTTATTAACACATTCTCATTTTCCTAACGGATATCATTATTCATAATATATTAGGAAAATAATGGACATAAAATTACAAAAAAAACACTATAAACATTTAAAATAAATTAATAATATTGATAAAAAATATAGATGAAAAATTATAAATGTATAAATAAATTAATAATATTGATAAAATATATTGATGAGAAATTATAAATGTTTAAATCAAATTACTAGTTGATAAAAACAATTATTAATGGAAAAATATAAATGTTTAAATAAATTAATAATATTGATGAAAAATTATATAAATGTTATGAAAGTGATGGAGAACTATGAACTATGAAGTAGAGAGGAAAGACAAGAGAGAAAGAGGAGAGAATTGCTTCTTCTTATTCATCCAAATAGATACAATGTTGTGCTCTATTTATAGGCACATAATACATAAATCCTATAATTACATATGAATAGAGAGAATAATGAGTCGTGAATTGGATCATATAATTACACATGAATGGGGAGAAGAATGGGTCATGGAAGACATTGATTCTTATGATCAATGTTAGGGAAGCATCCTATGTGAATGTACTATCTTATGGAATTATGGACATTCACTATAATATTATTCATAACACTCCCCCTTGAATGTCCATTGGTTAATGATATACCCTATTAACACTTTACAAGGAAAAGTGAATAGAATAACAATACATGTATAGGGGAAATAGTATTATTCTTATAATACGCTATCACATACTGCCTCATTAAAAACCTTACCAGGAAAACCCAATGGGAAAAACCATGGTTAAGGGAAAAAGAGTGCAGTGCATATTAACTCCCCCTCATGATAGGATGACTCAAAATTAAATGATCTTGTTGTATGAAGTATCTTTCGTGAACAAATATGCTAGATTGTCACTTAATCATAATTTCAATAATTATTCCACGAGTAACTAGAAATTCGTGTTGGAAAAATAACTTGGTCAAATGCATAATCTTGTAGTTTTTCTAATGCAATCCACTTAGAACTCGAGGATATATATATGCATTACGCATGATCTATATGATCATGTTTATGAATTATGATGTGGCTTCATAGCTTGTTTCACAAACCACCAAATAGTTGTATTGTCAAGTTGACCAAATTTATAATTGACAAACACGAAGATCATATCAATATTCAAAGACCACATAACTCATTGTCATGTCTTCAATATGCTCAAATAAAATAACTTGAAATCTTATGTTATTTGAACATAACATAGTATATGCTTCAATTTGATCTCAATGTAATTGAGTGAGAGTAGAGTATAATCTTGCCAAAATATATATTGATAGATGAATCAAGTCTTATAAGACTCGTCAAGATTCATGAGTGCTCTGATTGCACTAAGATACGATACTTCATGACAGAGCGATTCTTCATTACTTTATCGATATATATATCGAAATCTACTCACATATAATGATCTTACTACTACCAAGATAGTTATGGAAAATATATATCCATATCGAATTTTCAACACTTAGAAGTGTATCTTTGTTGATAAACAACAATCGCGTTTGAGAGGTACACATTGTGCAAGTAATTTGCAATGATATTGATTCATATCTTTCATCTCAACTCTTTAATCAAATAGCTAATTTCTTTGAGAAACTCTTCATGAGTCTCAATAGCTAATCAATTAGATAATAAGATGATGACTTCTTAACCTTTGGAAATAAAGAAAACACATTTTCAAAACAAAAGACAGTCATAGAAATTTTGATACGATATAATTTCAAAACCAAAAATATTTAATGATAAAAATCAAGTATTAAATATAAAATATTAACAAATAAAATATAGAAAACATTTGGTATACGAAATATATCATTCTTTCTCAATCTCATAATTCGTATGACGTCAATTCAATAATATTATTGAATATTGTTCACGTGAACTTGACTTATTGTTCGCATTTAGAAAAATGAATCATTCCGGAAATTTCATATACGCATATATGTCATTATTAGACAAACCATACATATAGGTTGTAATGACATCCATCAAAGACAAATATTTCCCTTCACGAACTGCCAGACCAATCATATAATGAAAAGTTATTGCATCCACCAAATGAAAATATGTTTCATCATAATCAATACTATATAGATTTTTGTTATTGTACAAAACATTTCAAAATGAGATGTCTTATAACTCGTAATTTTATGATTTTCATTATAATCGTAGTGAGATAAATATATATATTTTTCATTTGCTTACATCTTCATGTGTAGAGACTTTTTATATAAAAAAATTTCATTTTTTTAGGGAATATAATATTGTCGCAATCACATTTTCTATTTTGGCCAATAATTTCTTTATTTGCATGCATTAATCAATTTGGCTCATGATCCTCATTTTCGCTTATCAAATGTAGTGCTGCATTGTAATGAATTTTTCTCATCAACGTTGACTTCATCAGATTCCAAAGTTTTTCATCAAATACATTGATATATCTTTCATTCATAATTATCAGGTACCTGATGCTCTTCAGGAGCACATGTATTTGTTTGATATCCTTTATCTTACCCTCAATTTTGACCATATTAATTTAAAGCTCATTTTCACCTTTTGAGGATTTATATATTTGGAATCGATTGATTTTTCATGCTTTGTGAGTGCTTTAGACTCATTTGTGTTTTTACCTGCACAGAAAAACACTTATGTTGGAGCAAATGTAGTTGGCATAAGAGATTTTTTATGTCACTATATTCGGGTCGTTAAAACGTCTAGCAGTTGATCAACTCAACTATGTTAATGAATTATCCTTGTCAACGCCAAGTTCATATTGTTTAGTACGAGGATCAAAATGATAATTCATTCCAACGAATCTCTTTGTCCAATCTTTGATTTTCTCCCCCTAATGTTGGGAAATTTGAATCACAAAATGATGTGTTCATCTAAACGAGTCATCTATAAATCTCCCGACAATAGTGTAAATATTTTACTATCAACGAAGACTCGTACCCAACATATATAATTCCCCAATCTCTATTATTGAGACTTATCTTAATGAATTGTGGTGGAGCAATTGAGATGTATATATCACATCCAAATATTCTTATATGGGAAATATGAGGTTTTGACCCAAAACCAATTATAATGGGGGAACTCTGTATAACTCGTTGGCGTAATGCGAATTTATGTTTTTCACCTAGAGAAACACATATATAAGATAATGAGAATATTTATTCTCAATGACGTATTCTGCTTATTGGATAATCATGAAAATATGCTCATAATCAAAATGATTGAGCTAAGCATCTCGCGAGTTGGATGTTGCGAGTATATATCTAGACATGTGAATGTCTAGTTGATGCATCAATTAAAATATCTAGATGGATAATATGTTGGGTGTATCTTATAGATCCAAATATCACCCTTATTCTTTATCTAAGCGATTCATTGCTAACTTTTGTCAATAATTATCCAATAATCAATTTAGATTGATGTGTGTGTACTATTTCAAAATTAACCACATATATTCTCAATTCGCATAATTGAAGAACTGGGATGGTCTAACCGGTTATACCAAATAATTTTCCAGGAGAGTAAACTTTTAGTTTACATGTGATTATCGATATCACAAATTAGGTGGCCACTGATTTTTTCACAATCAATAAAGATGATATATGTGAATAATCGATAGTGATTCGATTCATCGTTATTTATTTGTAATTGTACAACTGATACGATGTATAAACAGTTCATATTTCACAAGGAGCATTGCATACTCCTTATTAGATGTTAAATTTCATCACTTTGGTGCATTCCTTTGGAATATATATAATTGTCTCTTAATACATTCATATCAATGATTGTAATAGTATCTTATACATTCACTTTATGAAATGTGATACTATATTTTAGACCATTGACACTCAATTATATATATCATTCATTGCCCAATATAGAGAATCGTAGTAGTGTCATTCGGACTATGGTCATCTGAACAAATTTGATAGTTGTATCACCATTTATTTGATCATATTCATTCTCTCTTTCAAGTTTTGTGAAAGACACTTGAAATTTCTTTCTTATGACCATCAAATTCATAGATGAATATATTTTTTTGTTCACTTGTGAAAACATAGATATTGTCACTTTATAGACATATGATTATAACCATTTATATCAAGGAATGATATTATGTCTCATGAATCATCAACATTTGAGACTTCCTTTGGATAACATGTGTATCTTGGTACACTTATTCTCATGGAATGCAATTGTATATTCCAAAGCATTGGTTCAAATACCAATCTTTCTCGCATGAATCATAATCATGTTTTGCTACTTTAATTTGGACAAAATGTTATTGTAGCATATGTGTTGGATACATTCTCTATGAGAAATGACAAATAGTCTTCTAGACTATTGATATTCAAATGAATTCCAACATCCAACCATCATTGTTTCCAAAATCATCTTAACGAATGGCTTTTGCTAATTTGAATCATGTCTTTGATATAATCGTACTTGAGAATAGAAACAATAGAATAAAACATATATGAATAATAAATAATTGAAACTTTATAAGATAGATTTTATACCTTAAGATGATGATCTTGTTCTCCAAGGAGTAAAGCTTCATGAATCTCCAAGTGGGCAGAGCTTCGTGCTGATAACGTGTTATGAAAGTGATGGAGAACTATGAACTATGAAGTAGAGAGGAAAGACAAGAGAGAAAGAGGAGAGAAATGTTTCTTCTTATTCATCCAAATAGATACAATGTTGTGCTCTATTTATAGGCACATAATACATAAATCTTATAGGCTAATGTAATTACATATGAATAGAGAGAATAATGAGTCATGAATGGGCTCATATAATTACACATGAATGGGGAGAAGAATGGGTTATGGAAGACATTGATTCTTATGATCAATGTTAAGGAAGCATTCTATGTGAATGTAGCATCCTATGTGAATGTAGTATCCTATGGAATTATGGACATTCACTACAATATTATTCATAACAATAAAATAATAATTGGAGAAAAAGTATAAATATATAAATATATCATTTTTTTTAAAAACCGTGACAAAATTAGTCACAGTTTCATTAAAATCGTTTACCAACCAGTCACATGGCCCCCTGTAACACCCGTCCCAAACCGACCCGAGTTCACCCGTGGTCGAACCGGTTTGAGTGCTACTTGAAGAACCAGCTTTAAAAGAAAAGAGTAAAACGCAGCGGAAACAGAAACAACTCTCCATTAAAAAGTTCAAAATCAACTGAAGGCCTTCATTACATAAAACCGAAATCCGAAACCAAAACTCAAAACGATTACAAATCTTCCAACCCAAAAGTGTCAACTGAAATCTAAAATTAAAACAATGGTCACTCCACAATAGCTTCCTAATCTTCACTTCACAACTCCAACCTGCAACTCCTCCGAACTCAACCAAACACCTGAAAAGAGAAACTGGGGGGGGATCAGCTTCCTAATGAAACTGAGTGAACCCACTGGGTTTAACTATGCGCCGAACCTAACCTGAAGAAGTGATCCCAAACTTCTCACGAGACACCAACAATGGAATCAGACTCAACCTTTACCAGTTTTAATTCCCTAAACAGTCTAAGTGATCACATAGGTGCAGTTCCGAATCAACACTTACCATCCTCAATAACATCCATGAATAACAGAGAATCATAAATCATACAGTTCAACATTATAATACAATACGACTCAAGATCATAGTCAGCATTTCCACGTATACCACGATCACACACCCATTCACATTCAACACACACATTAATCCCATCCCAATTCACTAAGTGAGCTATTAATCATCCCTAAGCAAATCTAGGTTATCATTCAAGTGCATAACGTCGTACTAACCATCCACAATTCATATCATCATCATAATCATCAACCACTTAACATCTAACCCGCAACTCATCGCATTGACACAACTCAATTCACAGATCAATCCGACCTAGTTCACACACATTACATAACAGTTCGCCATCACATACCGCACATCACATATACACACTCAACACATCACATTTCAGCTTGTTCACAACAAGCACAACACACGCACGACAGTTCACAATTCATTTAACTAGGTGAGTTAATTAGGCGCCATAAGGAGTTGTTCCCCCGCTACCCCGCCGGCCATCAAATCATCCATATCCCGTAGGATCTTTCCCCGTAGGGAGATAACACGACGCATCCCCTAAGGGATCCTTCCTCCACGGAGCTATCACGACGCATCCCATCGGGATCCTTCCTCAACGGAGATTCCAACCACTATGACTCCCTGTCATAGGATTCACCCCAGTGAATCGGACTCTAACACAATGGTATTTCGGTTGGGGTAACGTTGGCTCCTTCCGGTTCTATCAATTAAATTCCATTTAATGCAACCACAACCATCATACTCTAATGCAACCACAACAATCACACTCATCCGCAAAACAGTTCCATTCAACCACAAATCCATTTCACAATTCCGATTCCACTCCCCAATTCCACTGTACAACTCCACTACATGAATTACACATCCCAATGCCACATCACAAAACCACAACACAATCCCACATCATGATTCCACAACACAATTTCATGTTCTAGTTCCAAGCACCAATTCTATGTTCCAATTCTAGGATATAATTCTAGTCTAACCACAAACGGCAATAATAAACACAATCATAGAAATTCATCACATCCACCCCATCCTATCTCACATTTCTAGATCAAATACATTAGCTATCAACTTTCATCCCAATCCCCACATCAAACATAAATCAGCACAGTCATCATACTTCAATCACAAGACAATTATTCAGTTTTACTCTCATAGGTTCATGCAAGACCTAATTCTGTTCTAAGTCTATTCAACTCCTCACTCCCATTCCTAGCCATCTAGCCAACCATACACTCACACAAGTCAACCATACAATCACACAAGTCATCCAACACCACATAACCATAACAATCAAGACAACATCAATTTACCATTTCAACTCCCCTATAGAGCGTTACTAGATTAAACCACATAATCTATCTAGTTCACATATTTCACCTAACATGATTCCTAGCCACAATTCGACCAATTCTAACATCCTCGTTCATCTCAACCATTTACCAATCCACATCCAAGACTCCAACCTTATTACAATAATCACAAGACACAGAATCAATCACCAACACACACAGCATCATTTTCATACAATTCAGTCATACAACCTCAGCTCAACTAGCTCATGCATTCAGAACACCCAATTCCATTACTCAATTCCATTCACCAATTCCCCTAACCAATTCCATAAGTCAATTCCACGTACCGGTTCTATTGCCCACTTCCACGTACAAATTCCCTTACCAATTTTATTAGCCACTTATAAGTCATAAGTCTACCACCTTAAACACATTAACAACCACCTTCACACACAACATCAATTCTACCTAAAAGGCACGTTGCATAATTCATACATTAACACCAAGCATCATCTCAATCCCAACATTATGTAACCCAACACAATCCAAATCATTCAATAATCCCATATCACACATAACCACACATCACAAGACATTCAACGCCTCCCACGGCACAAACAGTTTAAGGGTAAACGGCTAGCTCACCGGCCACCCCCACCTGCAAGTACAGGGGAAGCCATGTCATGAGTCGTAGGGTTACCCTCCTGTACGTCCTTCATTGGACGACCCCACATTGGTGGAGCCATCCACCTGTTCATCAATTAAGGGCGACCCCACATTGGTAGGACCACCCTCCTGCAACCACAAACTGACAATAGCATAATATACACAATTCTCATGTTCACAGACCCGTCCCTCCTATCACTCTTTACTAGTTTCGATCAATTTATCATCCATGTTAAGCAATTCCCCCAATCAAAATCATCACAAACAGCCATCAATCATAAAACCAATCCATCAATTAACAAACATCCAACAATCATCAAACAGCATATTTCACAGAACAATCAATTGCAGAACAGTTTTCCCCTTTTACTCTCTTTCAATTTCATGCAAGGCCCTACATTTTTCTAGGTCTGAATTGTAACTCCTCACACCGACCAGACTACCTATCGTACGCTAAACCCTCACCTGACAAGAAGACGAGGCTCTAAAACAACTCCCGGAACCCGAACGACCAAGCTCTACCACTCCAAGGTCGTAGCTCTTCTCCTCCTCACCGACAGCAGCCTACTCCGAACCACCCAGAACCACGATGTGCGATCTCTTCCTCTCGTCGCCACGAACCCGTAGCAACAAACGGATCGCAAATCGGAGCTCTACAACTCCCGGAATCGAGGTTTGAAGATAAGGGGTTTTTGGTTCGTCAAAAACGAATTTCGGGGAAAGAGAAAGAAGGGGGGAAAGTTCTGGATTTCCGTGCAATTTCGTCCTTTTATGCACGAAATGTGCGCCTGGCATGCCAAATGTGCGCCGGCGCACATTTACCCCCAAAAGGAGCACATTTTGAATATTCAGCCGAAAGTTTGCTGAATTAATTTAAATGTGCGCCTGGCACTTCCAAATGTGCGCCTGCGCACTTTAGGGCCCAAAATCAGCACTTTTGGTACTGTACACTGTTCCCCTCTTTTGCAACTTCAACCCGGCACATACCCAAACGTCCCAGACCTCAAGAGACCCTCTTAAGTACCGTTTTCGGCACTCTAGTCACCCAGACTTGAGTTCTAACCCGTTCGGTTGGGCGGGGATGTTACAAGTCTCCCCAACTTCAAGGATTTCGTCCCCGAAATCACAATCTAGCAATGCAACCATACATCACAGCAACAAATGCAGCAATACAAGGATCACATCACCTCCCGAAACTCCCTTTTAACGGCTCTAGCAACACACACCTTCTAAGGGCACTACTCCCACACTACTTCAAACTTCTACCTAGCAGACACGCACAACCGAACCTCAACGGCACCACTCACAACAAGAACACAACCAAAACACAATCAAACAAACTCACTCAAGAGCACAACCACGACGCAAGAGCTCAACAAAGCACAACTCACACCAACAAGAACTATGAAGCTAACACCTTCGACTAAAACTCACACCCTCAAGCACTCTACTCACTTAACCAAATTCTACAAGGCTCTACTCTTCTAACCAATTTCCCAACCTGCTACTACTTCCACTCTCAACTACTCCGCCACCCTCTTCACTACAGGAGGACACAAAACGTTTCAGTTGACCAATTTTCAGAAATCACATTTCATTTCAAATCACTTCCCTTTCAAATTAACAACACTTTCCTTTCAAAACTTCCCACCCACTTCAAAACGATTTGAAAATCCCTAGAAAGTTGGTCCTGTGCCGATGCCTCATCCCTTCCCCCTACGAGGTTAATTACTCCTCTAGAAGAAGAGACGAATCACCAACACAGCAGCAACTAACCAGGCTCTGATACCACTTGTAACACCCGTCCCAAACCGACCCGAGTTCACCCGTGGTCGAACCGGTTTGAGTGCTACTTGAAGAACCAGCTTTAAAAGAAAAGAGTAAAACGCAGCGGAAACAGAAACAACTCTCCATTAAAAAGTTCAAAATCAACTGAAGGCCTTCATTACATAAAAACCGAAATCCGAAACCAAAACTCAAAACGATTACAAATCTTCCAACCCAAAAGTGTCAACTGAAATCTAAAATTAAAACAATGGTCACTCCACAATAGCTTCCTAATCTTCACTTCACAACTCCAACCTGCAACTCCTCCGAACTCAACCAAACACCTGAAAAGAGAAACTGGGGGGGGATCAGCTTCCTAATGAAACTGAGTGAACCCACTGGGTTTAACTATGCGCCGAACCTAACCTGAAGAAGTGATCCCAAACTTCTCACGAGACACCAACAATGGAATCAGACTCAACCTTTACCAGTTTTAATTCCCTAAACAGTCTAAGTGATCACATAGGTGCAGTTCCGAATCAACACTTACCATCCTCAATAACATCCATGAATAACAGAGAATCATAAATCATACAGTTCAACATTATAATACAATACGACTCAAGATCATAGTCAGCATTTCCACGTATACCACGATCACACACCCATTCACATTCAACACACACATTAATCCCATCCCAATTCACTAAGTGAGCTATTAATCATCCCTAAGCAAATCTAGGTTATCATTCAAGTGCATAACGTCGTACTAACCATCCACAATTCATATCATCATCATAATCATCAACCACTTAACATCTAACCCGCAACTCATCGCATTGACACAACTCAATTCACAGATCAATCCGACCTAGTTCACACACATTACATAACAGTTCGCCATCACATACCGCACGTCACATATACACACTCAACACATCACATTTCAGCTTGTTCACAACAAGCACAACACACGCACGACAGTTCACAATTCATTTAACTAGGTGAGTTAATTAGGCGCCATAAGGAGTTGTTCCCCCGCTACCCCGCCGGCCATCACATCATCCATATCCCGTAGGATCTTTCCCCGTAGGGAGATAACACGACGCATCCCCTAAGGGATCCTTCCTCCACGGAGCTATCACGACGCATCCCATCGGGATCCTTCCTCAACGGAGATTCCAACCACTATGACTCCCTGTCATAGGATTCACCCCAGTGAATCGGACTCTAACACAATGGTATTTCGGTTGGGGTAACGTTGGCTCCTTCCGGTTCTATCAATTAAATTCCATTTAATGCAACCACAACCATCATACTCTAATGCAACCACAACAATCACACTCATCCGCAAACAGTTCCATTCAACCACAAATCCATTTCACAATTCCGATTCCACTCCCAATTCCACTGTACAACTCCACTACATGAATTACACATCCCAATGCCACATCACAAAACCACAACACAATCCCACATCATGATTCCACAACACAATTTCATGTTCTAGTTCCAAGCACCAATTCTATGTTCCAATTCTAGGATATAATTCTAGTCTAACCACAAACGGCAATAATAAACACAATCATAGAAATTCATCACATCCACCCCATCCTATCTCACATTTCTAGATCAAATACATTAGCTATCAACTTTCATCCCAATCCCACATCAAACATAAATCAGCACAGTCATCATACTTCAATCACAAGACAATTATTCAGTTTTACTCTCATAGGTTCATGCAGACCTAATTCTGTTCTAAGTCTATTCAAACTCCTCACTCCCATTCCTAGCCATCTAGCCAACCATACACTCACACAAGTCAACCATACAATCACACAAGTCATCCAACACCACATACCATAACAATCAAGACACATCAATTTACCATTTCAACTCCCCTATAGAGCGTTACTAGATTAACCACATAATCTATCTAGTTCACATATTTCACCTAACATGATTCCTAGCCACAATTCGACCAAATTTTAACATCCTCGTTCATCTCAACCATTTACCAATCCACATCCAAGGGCTCCAACCTTATTACAATAATCACAAGACACAGAATCAATCACCAACACACACACAGCATCATTTTCATACAATTCAGTCATACAACCTCAGCTCAACTAGCTCATGCATTCAGAACACCCAATTCCATTACTCAATTCCATTCACCAATTCCCCTAACCAATTCCATAAGTCATTCCACGTACCGGTTCTATTGCCCACTTCCACGTACAAATTCCCTTACCAATTCTATTGCCACTTATAAGTCATAAGTCTACCACCTTAAACACATTAACAACCACCTTCACACACAACATCAATTCTACCTAAAAGGCACGTTGCATAATTCATACATTAACACCAAGCATCATCTCAATCCCAACATTATGTAACCCAACACAATCCAAATCATTCAATAATCCCATATCACACATAACCACACATCACAAGACATTCAACGCCTCCCACGGCACAAACAGTTTAAGGGTAAACGGCTAGCTCACCGGCCACCCCCACCTGCAAGTACAGGGGAAGCCATGTCATGAGTCGTAGGGTTACCCTCCTGTACGTCCTTCATTGGACGACCCCACATTGGTGGAGCCATCCACCTGTTCATCAATTAAGGGCAACCCCACATTGGTAGGACCACCCTCCTGCAAACCACAAACTGACAATAGCATAATATACACAATTCTCATGTTCACAGACCCGTCCCTCCTATCACTCTTTACTAGTTTCGATCAATTTATCATCCATGTTAAGCAATTCCCCCAATCAAAATCATCACAAACAGCCATCAATCATAAACCAATCCATCAATTAACAACATCCAACAATCATCAAACAGCATATTTCACAGAACAATCAATTGCAGAACAGTTTTTCCCCTTTTACTCTCTTTCAATTTCATGCAAGGCCCTACATTTTTCTAGGTCTGAATTGTAACTCCTCACACGACCAGACTACCTATCGTACGCTAAACCCTCACCTGACAAGAAGACGAGGCTCTAAAACAACTCCCGGAACCCGAACGACCAAGCTCTACCCTCCAGGTCGTAGCTCTTCTCCTCCTCACCGACAGCAGCCTACTCCGAACCACCCAGAACCACGATGTGCGATCTCTTCCTCTCGTCGCCACGAACCCGTAGCAACAAACGGATCGCAAATCGGAGCTCTACAACTCCCGGAATCGAGGTTTGAAGATAAGGGGTTTTTGGTTCGTCAAAAACGAATTCGGGGAAAGAGAAAGAAGGGGGGGAAAGTTCTGGATTTCCGTGCAATTTCGTCCTTTTATGCCGAAATGTGCGCCTGGCATGCCAAAATGTGCGCCGGCGCACATTTACCCCCAAAAGGAGCACATTTTGGAATATTCAGCCGAAAGTTTGCTGAATTAATTTAAATGTGCGCCTGGCACTTCCAAATGTGCGCCTGCGCACTTTAGGGCCCAAAATCAGCACTTTTGGTACTGTACACTGTTTCCCCTCTTTTGCAACTTCAACCCGGCACATACCCAAACGTCCCAGACCTCAAGAGACCCTCTTAAGTACCGTTTTCGGCACTCTAGTCACCCAGACTTGAGTTCTAACCCGTTCGGTTGGGCGGGGATGTTACACCCCCTGTCACTTTGGCAATCTGTGTCAAACTTGGTAGCCAATCAGATCCTTCTCCCTTCCTCGACTTCTTTTCCTTCTCCTTCCCTCTGACTTCATCTTTCTTCTCCCTCCGACTTCTTCTTCCTTCTCCTTGAAGCCAACTTCTTCTTCTCCCTCCGACTTCTTCTTCCTTCTCACCGAAACCCACATTCTCGCCGAAACCCTCCCTCCCCACATCATTAATTCTCGCCGGAAACCCACATTCTCACTGAAACCCACATTCTCGCCGAAACCCCTCCCTCCCCACATCATTCCGCCAAAAACCCACATCCTTCTGCCGAAGAATGATTTCAATTTCGATTTCGCCGACTCCAACCACCCCAAACCCTTGACAGCCAACTTCTTCGACGGATGCCATCGACGGCGAAGGATTTCCAGATATTGGATTTCCCAGATTCCCAATTCCACAGTGGAGAGAGTCGACGGCAGCTAGGGGTGGCTGGTTCGGTTTTGGTTTCCGGTTGACCAAATTGAAAACCGATTTGAAATCGGTTTCGGTGACCGATTACCGAGTTCATCAACTCAAAAACGGCTGCGGTCATAGGTTTTAACCCATCGGTCACATGCCTCTAATTTTGGTCATTGACGATTTGGCCGATTTGACCGATTTGGCCGTATCTCCTCCTTGTCCATCCCCTTTCCCTTTGACATTCCCGCTCCTCTTCAACCTTGTTTCACCGCCGCCAAAACAAACCCTAGCAGCAATCTTCTTCTCCTTCCCTTCTTCTTCCTCTTCCTCTAGATCCAATCTTCTACTCCTTCTTCTTCTTTCTCTCCAGACCAGATCCAATCTTCTTCTTTTTCTTCTTCTTCTCCCTCCTCTTCCTCTCCAGACCAAGATACAGCAGCAATCTTCTTCTCCTTCCCTTCCTTCCTCCTTCCTCCGCCCGCCGACCAAACCTCCACCCACCGAACAGCCCTCCGCCGCCGACCCCCCCGCCGACCAAACTCTTCGCCGCTGACCATCCTCGCCGCCGACCAAGACCCTCGCTCGCCGACCAAGACCCTCGCTCGCCGACCAAGCCCCTCGCTCGCCGAACCAAGCCAGATCTGCTTTTCTTCTTCTTCTTCTTCTTTTCTTCTTCTCAGTTCGAATCAGACCAAATCTGCTTCTTCTTCTTCCCTATTCTTTCCTCTTCTTCCTCTTCTTCTCTTTCTTCCCACTTTTCAGATTCGAACCGGATTTTCAGACCAAATCAGAGCCAGGCTATTCGGTTCGATTTCGGTCAAATCGGTTGACCGTGACCGATTTGAATTCAGGCACGGTCAAATCGGTTGACCGTGACCGATTTGATTCGGGCACGGTCAAACCAAATTCATAATCGGTCACGGTCCCAGGTTTCGCCCGAACTCGAAATCGGTGACCGACCGAATTTGGTTCAGTTTGACCGATTTAACCGAATAGCCACCCCTAACGGCAGCGGGAATCGATAGCGGAGTGAGTCGACGGCGACGGGAACCGACGGCGACGGGAACCGGCGGCGACGACGACAAAATAGTTTTTTTTTTGAATAAATATTTTTTAAATTTAAAATTTAAAAACTTTTTTCCCCATTGATAAATAAATAAAATGAGGGATGATTAAAAATTTTTTGAGACATTTTTTTAAAATTTTAAAATGCTATGGTCATTTTGCAAAACAAAAAAGTTGGGGTTTGGGCCCTAAAATTTTTTGGAAATTAACCTTGGGTAGGGGAAAATTTTTCTTTAAAAACAAGGGGGTTTTCCCCAAATTTTTTGTCACTTTTTTTTTCCCCCCCGGGTTTTTTTATTAAACTTTTTTTTCACGGTTTTTATTTAATCGTGACTAAAATCGTCACGGCCCAAAAAAAAAACCCCGTGATAAAAATTTAGTCACTTTCACTAAAAATGTAAAAAAAAGAAAAAATTTCCCCCGGGGTTCTTTTTCCCGAAAAATTTTTTTTTGGGGGTCATGGTTAAAACCGGGAAATGGCTTGTTTTTCTTGTAGTAAATGTCTGCGGTTCCCCTTTTTCATCATAACTTTTCCCCTTTTTGACCTGAATTTTTTTTATTTACAGGAAGAGTTACACTTTATGGGGTTTTAAAAATTTGTGCGTTTGGCTTATGATGCCCTTTGAAAATGCCGTGTTTGTTTTTTAAAACCCTTTGTTTTTGTGTTTTTATCGGAGTTTTGTGCTTAGTGTATTCTTTCCCCCGGGGTTGCTATTTTTGGGGGGCCCTTCCCCTTCTTTTTGGGAAATGTTTCTTTGTTTTTCATTTTGGGGGTTTTTGTACTGGTAAAAAGGAGCACTTTAAGGGTAAAAGGGGGGGTAAAACAGACTGGGGCGGAGGAATATGAGCGTTGCAAAACGACCCTTTTGCAGAGTGCAGGGGGGGCCGCCGTGCAGGTGTGCCGCCGTGAAAGATGCCCCCCTGCCCCGGGTCCCCGGTTGGTGCACGGGCTGTTCAGGGGGCCCCCAAAAAAGATGCGCCCCAAAGGGTTTGCACGGTGCACCCTTTTGCACGCGGCCCCGCACCCGTGCGGGGTGCACCCCCGGGGCACTTCCCTTTGCACTTTTAAAAACCCCCGTTTTTTCATTTTTTGGGGGGAAAAAATTTATATTTTAAACCCCCCTTTTACTATCCGAACCCTAAAACCTAGAGCACGTTTTTGGGCATTTTGAACCCCTTTGGGGGGCGGGTTTTGAACCCAACCCAAACCCTTTTTGGGGGAAAAATGTAAAAAGTGAAGAAGTGAGATTTCCCCCAAGGGAAAACCTTTCCTTTGGTTTTTTTTGGTGACCATTCTTCCTTTTTTTCCTTTTTTCCCCCCGGGGCCTTTTGTGGTGAGTTTTAGGGTTATTTGGGGGATGGTAGTTTAGTTTTTGTTGATAGAAATGTTTGTAAAAACTTGCCTAAATTGATTTTGGGGTTGTATAGGGTTTTTTAGACTTGTTTTAAATTTCCCATATTTTGCCTGTTTCTTAATTTGGCCTTTCATTTAATTTGATGCTTTTGAGAGTGCTTGGATTCATAGTTTAGGTCTGGGGAAAAAAAGGGGAAATGGGGTTAAAAAAGGGTTTTAGACCTCTCAAAAAAACCCCTTGGTTGAATGATTTTTTTTTTTGGTGCTTTTTATCGAACATTTGGTGGGGTTTTAGGTTTTTTCAAAAAATTTGAACTTTGATTTTTTTGGTGATTCCCTTATTTGTTAGGTTTTTGGACAGGGAAAAGGTGGGGTGTTACCCAGTGGAAGAGTCATAGGGAGGGTTTTTTGTTGGGCTTTCATCAAACCTTTTTTAATTTGCTTTCCTTATCACTTACTTGAGAGCGAGGGCCTAAGTTGAGTGGGGGGTAGGGGGGGAAAAACTTAGTGCTACGAGAGTATTGAGTCTAGAAAAAGTAAAATGTGGCATCCAAAATGCAAACCCGATCTTTTTGTTTTTTTGAAAAAATTTTATTCATTTTGAGATGTTGAAACTTTTTTTCCCCAAAGGAATTTTGGGGTTTTGTTTTTGCACCCTTTTGTTTTGCTTTTTTGGGTTTATTTTTTTTTTAGCTTTTTTTGGGTTATTCTTTAAAAAACCAAATTTATTTAAATGAATAGCCCCTCTACGAGGAATGTGATAGAGGCCATTGAGGGGAAAACCCCTGGAAAAACGATTGGGGAAACACGTTTTTCAAGTTTTTGGCCCCCGGGGCCCGGGGGGCTTTCTCAAAACCTTAAAACTTTAGTAGTGGACCGTTTATTGCTTCCTTTTTTTATTTTTTCTTTTTGTTATTTTTTTTTTTCATTTTTTTTTTTTTTTTTTTCCCCATTGTTTTTTCTATTTTGGGTTTTGTTTTTTTGTGCGTGGGTTTTTGGCCCCCCTTTTCCCCCTACTATTCAGGGGGGAAAGGGGTTTCAAAAATTTAAAATGACCGTGGAATGGAAATAAAAGGTTTTTGGCCTATCAAGGGGGGAACCATCTCCTAATCCTATTTGGGAAACCTATTCATCCAACTACTTTCCAAGGAATTATGAGGGAGATAGCCAATGGTGGGGTCAAGAACAACAAGCTTAACACCCATGTGGGGAAAAAAACAATTTTTTCCATTCCACCCCCCCCCTCAGTGTTTTTGGGAGTATTCAAAAGGGGTTCACAAGGGCAAGAAAAACATTCTCCACCGCCCCTTAAATTTTGAGGAGTCTTTAAGTGGTTAGAGAAAGGGGGGCCCCCCAAGAGGATTTCAAAAAACTAGGGAAAAACCCTTTCCCCCCTTTTTTATGTTAAGGACCCTTTTTTAAATTTTTGGGGGAAGGAAAGGGGCGCCCCCGAGAGGGTTTGTAAGCTAGGGGGAACCCCCCTTTCCCCCTTTTTCCCCAAACTTAGGAAGTTTGAAGATTGGGAAGATAATGCAAAAACCCCAATCAATTTTAAAATCAAGGCGTGAAAATCATCGGGGGAAAATTGAGGGGGAACAACATGTCTTTCCCCCACAATTGAGGAGATTTTTTAAAAATTTCTAAGAAAAAGGGGCCCCCCTTGGATCGTTCAACTAAAAATTTTAAATTCATCTCCGAATCCTTAAACCCGGAAGTGTTGTTTTGGAAGAAGAAGAAGGTGAGTCTCCCCAAGAAGAGTTCTCCCCCAGGGAAACCCTTCCATTCCTTTCATGCTAAGATCTTAAAATTTTGGGAGGAAAAAAAAACCCCGGAATTTTAACCGTTCCCCCAAAGTATAGAGCCTTTCCGAAGATTTAGAAATGAGCGACCCCAAAATTTGGGAATGTTTATGTGTGAAATGAAAATTTGGGGAAAACCGGGGGGTTTTTGACCGGAAAAAAAATTTGGGTTTAATGGGGAGAGGGGAGGGCATGTTTTTCCCAGAGACGCCATATACAATGTGGGGGGTATGAAAAACCCCAAGGAATTGAGGTTGACCCCCCTTTTAGGGGAGGTGGAGATATTTGGGACGCTTCAAAAAAAAGGGTGGGGCATGAGAGTGGAGCAGGGAAGTGAAAACACCCCCCTTTTTAAGGCCCCCCAAAGGTTGTGAGTATCTAAAAATTTTTGTTGACATAAAGTACTTGTGTCAAGAGCACAAAGTTTATAACCCCCTAAGGTGATAAGGGGAAAGAGGTCTTTCCCTTTTGGAAAAACCCCGGAAAGGGACCCCCCTTTGGGGGGCATCCCCCAAATTGGAGAAATGGAACTCAAGGGAAAGGTCCCTCCCCTATTCTTTTTCGCTTGCCCATAAAAGGGGAGCAAGCCCCCCCAAGGTTCAAGTGTATACAAGCATCAATGTGCATTGGTAGTCTCCCTTTTCCCCCAAGATGCCTTGGAGCTCAATTTTTATCATGGAAGAAGTATTGACATCAAGGGGGGTTTCAAAATTTTGGGCACCTAACACGGGGTATGTGAGCTTAAGACGGTAACCAAGCGCTTCTTGGGGGCCCCCCCTGTTATCTTTTTTTTTTTGCTTTGTTTTCTCTTTTTATTTTTTGTGTTGTTTTAGCTTTTTGAAAAAGGGTTTTGGGAAATTTTGGATACCCTTCCCCAAGGAACATCAGGGAAATTTTTTACCTTTTTTACGTCCTATGCTCCTCTCTACCACGGGGAAAATTCTTCCCTTTTACCCTTCTTTTTGATTTTTTGGGAAAAGGGCTCATGTTAGTGGGTGGGGGGGTTTGGGTTTGGGTGTTTTTTTTGGGGTTGGTAGAGATAAAATATGCTTTGATTTTTTGTTTGATTTTTAATTTTAATGTCGATTCCTCTTTTGTAGAATCGTTGGTTTTGGGAAGTTTGATGTTTAATTGATTTAAAGGGTTTTAAAATTTTGTTTTTTAAAAGTTTTTTCCACTTAGAACCTAAAACCGGCATGTTAGCCTAATTCAAATGGTCTGGATCAAAAATGAGACTTATCACTCTTATATTTTTATTGATTGGTTTTTCGGTTTTTATCCCACTCGATAACACCGGTCTGGGAAAAAAGGCAATCGAATTTTTCCCCTTTCCGGGTTTTTTATTTTCTTTTTGATCTTTTGATTTTTGGTTTGGGACTATGGGAATCCAATTCAAAATCTTGTACGGAAGTTGTTAAAGGGGCCCAAGGATCAAGTGGGTAAATTGTGAAAAAAAAAATGCTCAAAAGGGAAAAACTAGGCAAGCTCGGCACTAAGTGAAGTGTGGGGTTTGGGACTAAGAAAAAGGGGGAAGGGGGGTGAGCTGGCGGTTAAAACCCCCAAATGAAGTGTTGAATCGAGCCTAGTATGCAGAAAAAAAAAAAAAAAAGAAAAGAAAGAAAGGAAAAAAAATTTCAAATTAGCCTTGACCCCAAACCGGTTTTTTAAAAAATGGGATCTAAAGGGATAAGTCGGTCGAAAAACCACATTTTAGACCAGATCCATTTTCCGATTTCAAGTTTCCCTTTTTATTAAAAGGGCGGTTTTGGGCGGGTGGTTTGCTGTGTCCCAATAAAACCCCACTTAATGTGCAGAAATTGGGGGTTTTTGATTTTTTGGTTGTGTTCTTGATGTGTAGGTTTAGTTTGTTCGGGGAAAAATTTTAAGCTAAATGTGATTGCTTGAATCTCAAGGGAAAAACTTGTCATTTGTGAATTGGGGTGTTTTCTAATTCATTTGTTAGGACAAGCAAAGCTTAGTCGTAGGGAAATTTTATGTGATTTTTAAATTTGGCATTTTAGGTTATGAATGACCTTTGAAAAGCCGTGTTTGATTTTTAAAACCCCTGTTTAATTTTTTTTTTTTGGGGTTTTTGCTTAGTGTATTTGGGTTCCCCCGGGTTTCTACTTTGAGGCCTTTTTCCCTGTTATTGGAAGTGTTTTTTTGTTTTTCGGGGCTTGGATTGTATAATTTGGGGAAAGGAGCACGTGGATAAAAAGGGGGGTCAACCCCCGCTGGGGCGGAGGAGATATGGCGTTGAAAAACGACCTTTTGGAGAGTGGGGGGTGCACGCCGGAGGTGTGCACGCCGTGCAGGGTGCCCCCCGGGGCCCGTGCAGGTTGGTTTCAGGGCGGTTCGGGGGGCTCCGAAAGAAGATGAGCCCCAAAGGGGCAGCCTGCGCCTTGCACGGGGGCCCTTCACCCCGAAAGCCCTTTTAGGGGGGGCACGCCCCGGGATTTTCCCTTTTTTAAAATATAAACCCCCTTTTTCACTTTTTGGGGAGGAATTGATATTCTTGAAAACCCCTTTTAATATCACGAACCCCAACCCTAGAGCCGTTTTTGGAGATTTTGAAGCCATTGGGAAACTAGGATTGAAGCCCAAAACCAAAACCCTTTGGGGAAGTGCTCAATTTAAGAATGAAGATCATCTCAAGGATCCATCCAGGGTTTTGGTGGGCCATTTTTTCCTTTTTTTCCTCTTTATCCCTTGGGGCCCCCTTGGCTGAGTTTTTTAGGGGTTTATTTGGTGGGTAGATTAGTTGTGCTATGTAAAAAATGGGTTGTTTTAAATTGCCCCCCATTGATCTTTTGGGTTTATGAGGGTGATTCCTAGACTTTTTTTCTTAAACCCTTTTTTTGCCCTGTTTGCTTAAAATTTGGGCCCCCCCATTGAATTTTTTTTCATGAGAGTGCTTTTGGGGGGCATAATTGTAGGCTAGGGATTTTTGGGAGGGGTGTTCTAAGAATTAGATCATCTCAAAATTTTTCCCCTTGGGGTTTTTTGATTTTTCACTTTTGCATTTTTTTTGAACCTTGGGGGCTTAGGAAATTTTTCCCCAAAATTTTTCTTTGATTTGTTTTGGATGATTCCCTTTGTTTAGGGGAAAATTTTTATGAGAGTGTGGGTTTTATTTTGGGTTTATAGAGTCATAGGGGAGGGTTTTTTGTTTTGGGGGTTTTAACAAACCCTTTAAAAATCCTTTACTTAGCTTGAGAGGAGAGCCTAAGTTTAGTGGTTGTAGGATAGGAAAAAAGTGTACGAGGTGCATTGAGTCTAGAGAAGTGAAAAAACATGGTAAACCCAATGCAAAAAATCGACTTGGGTTTGCCCTTTTTTTTTTAATTATTCATTTGA
>JAVBHU010000109.1:0-40240 GCA_034768395.1 Linum lewisii | reverse complement strand
CCAAGCTTTCTTTTTGGGCCCTTAAGTTCTCCCTTTGGTTGGTGACCCTCCGGGTTGGGGTAGGAAAAAAATTTTGGGACCGGGGTGGGTGGGTTTTAATCACAAAAAGGGCTTCACCAAACCCCCACACTTCGAACTGGGTCAAAAATGTTTGAAACTTGCGATGAAGGTTTTTTAAAACCGCCCCCCTTTTACGTGGGCGAACCCATGGTCGTATTTGGGGAAACTGGAATAATAACGATTTTCAAAAATTTTAAAAAAAACAAAAAATCAACAAAAAACCCCAATTAAAAAAGGTAACACCGAATTCAAGGGGAATCCGGGTTTTTGATACAAGTAGACCCAAAACCCGCCCAAAATTTACAAAAAAGGGAAAAAAATCTCTTTTTTTTTAAATATCCCAAAATTATCAATGGGAAAGGAAAATTAAAAGGGTCCAGGGACCGATTTCCCCTGATCCCCGCCCCTTTGAGTCATCCTTTCGAAACCAAATAAAACCCTTTGTAACTACCCCCCAAACCAATTCACAATTTTAACGGAAACAAAGGGGGGGTTTTTTTTTCTTTTTAAAAATCTAGTGACCCTTTGGGGGCTTAACTACGCATCAAAACCAAAACCCTGGGGACCCCCCCCAAAAACCCCCGCATTAAAATTTAACAGTAGGCCCCTTTTTTTTGGTCAAATTCTTTTTAAAACTTCCAAATTTAAGTAGTGCTGGGTTTGATCAATTCTTGTTTTCCTTTTTCCATTACCTGATCTTCCCCAAGTCATCTTCTTAAACCACCCATAAATATAAAAAAATTTTTCATCATTACGATAAATTCAAAAAAATTAAACCCAAGAAAGTCTTACCAAAAACCACACAATTTCAACCCGAAAACCGGGTTTCTAGGTGTTTCCCGATTAAAAGCCAAAGGGTTGTTCCTCGCTACCCCTTGGGGCCCGAAATTTCGCCCTTCCGTTTTCTGTAAAAGGGGGCCTTGACGATCTCGTAGGCCCTTAAACCCGGGGGGGGGTTTATCAACCGTCGGGGGGCGATCAATTAAATCCAAATTCAACATTAAAGGGTAACGTTTGCCCCTTTTTCTTTTTTTATTTTTAAAATTCATTAAAACACAAAAGTGCAAATTTCAACAAGTTCCATTTCAAACCGCCCATTTCCACTTGTTTCCATTTTCCCCATTCCCAATTAACATCTAAATTTCTTTTTTTCATTTCACCCCTTTTTACCCTTACCCAAAGGGACAAGCGAAAAAACCCTCATCGACAGCCTCCCCTGTACAAAAAATGAAATGGGGTATATGTCGGGGGGGCCCGGGGTTGTCCTTTTGGGTTTTTCCTTCAATGTGACCCTTATTGGGATCTTTCCTCCTGCATCCATACTCAATTCTAATAATCACATCTATACACATCACCCAAAATACATAAAGATCGGCTAATTCTGCCCCCTGTAACAAAAGTCAACACAAGTCAACAACATATTGACGAAGTTCCCCAACCAAGCACGAAATTTAATTTTAACCTTTCCACATCTCCAGTTCATCAATTATTCTAATTTGATTGAAATTTTCCTACGTCAACTATTAGGATGAAAGCCCTACATGGGTAAACAGTTTCCTTTCCTCTTTTGATAGGACCCTTTTCCCTCACTGGAATCAACACCATCCACTGAGAACCCCTCAACCGTTGCAAAAAACCCCCAAATCAGAAACCAGGACCTACAACAATCCAAAACTCTTAAACTAAAACCCCAAATGACGAAGTTACCTTGCATCGAGATACTCGAGAACCCCCGATCTCTCCTCCTAACGGATCGGCTTACCCCTTTTCCCCTTCTCGAACCTTCTAGGTCGGATCTCGACTCCTTCCCCCCTCTCTCTGAAAACGTGATATAAATCTGATATCTCCCTTTTTCTTTGACTTAATCCGCAAAATTTAGTTTTTAAACTTGACATGTCGCAACGGTCATTGCCACTTAGGGAGGGTCAAAAGAACCTAACTGTACAATCCAAGCCCCTAAAAACATAATTTTTTTTTTTTTTAAGAGGACAACATAATTGTTTTTTTTTGGCAAAGCACAACATAAATTGTTGTGAAAACTATATGTAAGCAAATAAAAAGTTTGGAGGTTCAAGGCTTGTGGGTGAATAAATAATAAACCCAACCAGGCAGGCAGGCAGTCGGAGCTGAAACCTAAATCCGCTTTCCTGAAAACATTTTTCCGCATCAAATTTTTTGGAAACCCGCCCTTTCTTTTCTTTTTTTCGTCAATTTCCCCCAATTGGATCCCGCCCTAATTTCCCCCCCAAAATTCATCAAACCCCACAAATCCCCTTTTTCCGATCACCTCGCATCACAATTCCCCAAAACCCTAATTTTTCTTCTCACTCACTATACTCTCATACACACACTTTTGCTGCAGACTCTAATTCCGTCCTTTCAAGATCTTCAAAAACCCTAATCTACTATAGGGTTTTACTTTCTTTTTTCTTTTCTTCTCCTTTTTCATCCTGTTTCGATCTCTTCTTTCTTCTACCAAGTTCTTTTTGTCGTCCATGGCGAGCGAAACCTAGACGAGAACAAGAAGCCAGAAGAAGAAGCTCCTGTCGATAGCAAAGATGATCTCAAGCCCGAAACAAGGGGATAAACAGAAAGACGACGAGGATATGAAGGAAAAGCAAGAGGGTGCGGACGAGAAGATTAAAGACAAGCAAGACAAAGTAGACGCAGATATGAAACACAAGGATGGGGGAAATGGAAGCTGATATTAAGGACAAGCAGGACGCATGGACGTGGAGATGAAAGACAAGCCCGAGGAAGTGGGACACCCAGATGAAAGACATGCCAGAGGAAGTGGACACCGACATGAAAGAATTTCCCGAGGAAGTGGACACGAGATGAAAGCCAAACAGGAGGAAGAAGTGAAAGACGAGGAGGGAATCAAGGAACATCAGACACCAAAGAGAAAGATGAACACCCGAGCCAAGAAGACGATGAGAAAATAGTTCTGAAAATACTCCTCTACAAGGAAATGAGGAAGAGCCTGCAAGGAAGTTGGTGGAGACAAAGAGGAGGCAGAGAAAGAGCATGACGAGGAAATGGCCAGGAGGAAGGGGATGGTGAGGATGTTGAAGTGAAGCAAAAAGGAGGAGAAGAAGATCCAATAAAACTAACCCAATGCCAAGGAAGGGGAGGTAACTCCTGAAGCCACCGAGGAGAGAGAGAACAAGGAATCAGCAGACAAGGGAAAAAAGCTGTGACCCAAGCAGTGATCGGCCAACTAGGGAACGGAAGAGGTGGAGAGAACTTGTTCCTGAACGTCGAAGATCCTCGGCTAAAAAGCCCTTTTTCGATTGAAAAGGTTCACTGCGTTCGACCTTTGATTCTTCAGGGCTATCGTTTTCTGACTTTCTGTTATGTTAATCGAATTGTTATCTTCTTGTATATGCAGGGCCGTGGGACAGCCCTGAAGGATATTCCCAATGGTAAGTCTCGTTGGAAACTCTTTGCGTGTTCGACGACTCTTTGAATGGTTTTCAATTGAGGCAGACCTGATCTAATATCCTAGCTAAACAGTCATGTTGCTCTTAAAAATTACTAAACGGAACCATGTTTCTAGCATCTGTCTCTGCTTGTTGAGTTTGCTTCCAATCTTACATGTCTTTTAGTCTTTCAGCTCGTCTATGGGCTTCATCCTGTCTCCTTTGGTCTTGATTTTTGTAAAAACTTCTGTGATGGTATTCTCTTATGACTATACTTATCAGATTACCTTTGTTGTGGCATCAAGCAGTGTTTTAGTATAGACATACTTGCACATCTTCTGACGTTGTTAGAAGTGAGCTTATACGGATAGATGGATTCAGTGCATTCCACGGAAATTGAGATTATCAATGATTCCATTCCCTTTTGTTGTGTAGATGCTTTTTCATTCTGAACAAAGTTAGTTTTCCCCCTAGTTCCGACTTTTGATTCATATTTTTTTTGGGAAAAATTCCCCCTTTTTGGAGATATGGCTGATTCAATGAACTTCTTTTTGCAATGTGGAAAAAGACTTAAAGTTCTCTGTGTTTATGTTCCTTTTCTGACCTTTATAGCTAGCTAATAAGGTTGCAGGTGCAGTTGAGTTTTAGTGTTGCTTCAAGGCTCCCCTTGACATCTAGGTGTTTGATTCGGATACTTATTATATAAGATCTCTACGACTTTAATATCTGTTCCTAGAGAGATGGATTAATTTGACTTAGCTGCCTTCTGTGTCTATATTTTTTTATGTTGTTTGTAGTCCATGCACATGTTTTTCAAATGTGAGATATAATTTGATATTGAAGACATGAAATCAAATCTTTGGCTGTTAGGACTTCCATTTAGCAATTTTTATATGCCCTACAGTGAATAATTTTTTTGCACTATTGACTTGATAATGATTTCTTGGTTGATAACCTTCATCCCTTATTTAACTTTGTTGTGACAGCAGATTGGCCTATTTTTTCTCTGATATTGTGAACTGTTTCAGTGGCCTTCAAGTTGTCAAATTGTCTTGATAATGATTTCTTGGTTGATAACGTTCATCCCTTATTAACTCTGTTGTTACAGCAGATTGGCCTATTTTTTCTCTGATATTGTGAACTGTTTCAGTTGGCCTTCAAGTTGTCAAAGAGAAAATCTGATGATACTTTGCATATCCTTCACACTATACTTTTTGGAAAGAAAGGAAAGGTTCGTCTAGTTTAGTAATCTGACCTTTTCGTTATTGCTTTGCATTCTTTCATCAGTATAATGCTGGCTTTCATTTTCTGTGTGGTGTTGACATATTGTTATATTTGTTATTATTTAAGGTCCAAAGTATGAAGAGAAATATTGGCAGATTTTCTGGCTTCATTTGGACTGGGAATGAGGTTTGCATCTGTTAAGTCTTACATTTAATTTAGTTATATTGGTTGGAATTCTCTTATGAATGTTGATGTTGCAACTCCATGAACAAGATTTAGCCTAGGATTTGTAGTTTCTTGTTTGAATCTCAACTTTGATTCTGGTTGACAATTTTTGCTTTCTTGATAGGAAAAACAAAAGTCAAGAGTGAAGGAAAAGCTTGACAAGTGTGTTAAAGAAAAGTTGATAGACTTTTGTGACGTGTCAATATTCAAGTAACTAAAGCCACTGTGAGAAAGGTCAGTTGTCATGGCTAATGTTTACAGTTTTCTAGGGGTTATTCTATAAATTCATCGGTTAGCTGGACAACATTTTCAGGAAGAGCTCACTGTAAAAATCTTGGAGTTCTTGGAATCTCCTCATGAAAACAACTGATGTTTTGCTTGCAGACAAGAACAGGTATCCAATACTTAAATGATTACCTTGTGGGTTAGCAATTTTTGTTTCCTTTCCAATTGTAATAGCTGGCTAAATTGTGATTGTATATTCTGCTTCAGAAAGTCAAGAGGCGGAGGTCAGTGACTGGTAAAAATTCAAGCCTGGTGAAGCATCAGCCACACCAGTTAAGGTTAGGATTTCTATAGTTAATGGAAAACTTAGATATGCTAAAACTGTTGGAGTGCTTTTTCAATGCAGTGATCTTGGTATAAGTAGCACTGATTGTTTTAGTTAATAATTCTCAAACAAAAGATTTTGCTTTGTGTTTAGAATCAGCAGTCCCCATTGTTTGATTTCATGATGTGTGTTCTGTCTTTCACTTCTTTCAATAGAGTTATTTTGGTAAAAGTAATATTGATAGCAATAAATAATTCGTCAATCAAAAGTTTTCGTTCTGCGTACAGAATCAATAGTTCCCTGCTGTCTCATTTCATGATGAATTTGACTTTCATTTCTGCCTTCAACTTCTATTGGACGAGTATACATATTAGCAATTCTTTAGGCTAGGTGCATTCGTAATTTTTTTTTTTGGTTAAAGGTGCATTCTTATTTGGATCCATCTGTTTGTATACCCAGGAAATCAGCCATTATGCTCCTAAACTTGTCATTATACATTTGAGGTTTTCTGCATGACATTGATGAAGTGGTTTTCTTTATGTTTTGACGTGGTCGTGTTTTTTTATTGTTGTTTTGTAGAGACAAAAACATACACCCCCATCTGAGGAAAAGCAAGCCCCTCTTCCAAAGGTGATGATGAAGAAGATGACGATAAGGCTGAATCAGAAGATCTGAATGATGACTTGCAAGGTGATGAAGCTCTTCTGCATAAAGAGGAGAGTGATCAGGATGAGGACGAATCAGAAGAAAAGAATGATGATCCAAAGGAGGAAACACCAACTCAGAAGTCATCAAGGAAGAATACTTCAGGTTCAAAAAGCAAGGACAAAACCACACATGGTAAGAGCAGTGCCACTGCAAAGTCTGCAAAGAATACATCAAGGTCTAAGAAGCAATCTACCTCTTCAGCAAAACTAGGCCAGGTACTGAAGCAGGTTCTGGTTCAGTTTCTAAATCCAAGGGACCTGCATCTAGGAACGCAAGGCTGAACAACAAGATGTTTCAACAAAGGAAATCACTACGAAAAAAACTGGCAGGGAAGTCAACTAGAAAAGTTTCTACAAAAGATCAAGGTTTGTTTAAAGATGTGTTGATAAGTATGTGAGTTATGATTATGGTTCTCGAGTCATAGAAAAAAATTGTTACAATACAGGCGGTTGTCTATTTTACCCATCTAATTATGCATCTCTATTTATGGTTCACTCCTATATTGATATTCATTTACTGTGTAACAAACTGTTGTGAAAAAAGTAAATGAACTGCATATCTTGTGGTATCTTCTGCATCCATAGTTTCTGATTGCCTTTTTTTTTAATGCCCAAAATATAGGGAAAGGCAAATCTAGCAAGAAGGCCAAGACCGAACCCACAAGAGAAGAGTTACATGCAGTTGTTGTTGACATCCTCAAAGAAGTTGATTTCAATACAGTGAGTACACTGCTGGCACTTCTTGTTTGAGTTACGCTTGTCTGTAGTGCAAATGTTGTATTGTGCCTGAACGATTCTGTTTTCCTGAAATTCTGCAGGCAACCTTGTCTGATATTCTCAGGAAACTTGGTATGGTTTCCTTGTACTACATCTCTCATGTCATTTTATTTCTTCATTGCTCCCAACCATCCAAATTGTTGCGGCTGTATCAGGAAAACACTTTGATGTAGAACTAATGCACAGAAAAGCAGAAGTCAAGGATGTTATAACAGAGGTTATTAATAACATGTCGGATGAAGATGAAGAAGAAGAAGAAGAAGAAGAAGAAGGTGACGACGAAGCTGATGAGGATACTGAGGCTGGAGGGGGTGCAGAAAAAGATAATGATGGAGATGATGATTAGGTAGCTGATACAGGAATGGTAGCAGGCGAGGGGGGTGTACTTTCTCTCATGATGACATCTCATAGAGCAATTGCATCTGGAGAAGTGACAACGGTAAACCTCTGTTTGACGTATCAAACTAATTTACTTATCTCAGAAAAGAATATAGCCAACTAGGTTTTGTTTGTACCATACCCTAATTTGTAACTTGATTCTGTACAAGTGGTGGTGAGCTGACCTTAACTTGATGTTCTGTTTGATAAGCTCTCTCCTTACCTCATTACCCTCTATTTTACTTTTGAATTTCAAATGAAATGCCTTCTAGGTGTACATGATTTGTTAAGCTATGTGGTTTTTGTAGTTTGAGCAGTTGTAACTTTCCACAACTGGACTTGGGATATTCTTAATTGAGATCTGTGGAAAATGTAGAACCTCTTTTTTTTTGTCTTGTACGTTGCTTTGGTGGAAGTGAATGCTTGAGATGTTAATGATGTTTATTTACTGGTTAGGGTTGGACCAAACTATTATGGTGTCGTTTTGACTGGGGTCCTTTTCCTTTCTAAAAGAAGAAACAGTGAGTGAATATATGACATGGGCAAATATGAGCGAGTATTTCAGTTCCAGTTTGATGTTGTGCCTGTTGATGCCAACCTTGTGATGTGACTAATGAATTGTTTGTTAACGAGTTTAGATGGCCTTTTCACCTAAATATTTGGAAAAAAAAAATTATTTACCAAAAAAATTTACGTTTTTAAACTATGTATAGAAATAAATATCTTCATCCAAAAATTAGGCGAATTCTCCTCTGGCCAAATTAGCCCACAAGGTGTTGCCCAGAGCAAAGCAAGTGAATCATTGATTTGATTTTATAATTTCTTATGCTAATTAGTCAACTGATTTTAAAAATTACAAATTGATTACTGGTTTATATAATTTTGTAAAATAATCATTGAAGTTTGAATTTTGATGATGAGTTTGACCTTGCTATCTTAAGGTTTTGAAATTTTTTAGCACATTATTTGTTGCTATATACCGTCAATGACAAAACGCATGAAAATGTTCAAAAATAAACAAATGTGACTTACAACTAGCCCAGCCTAGGCCAACTTAAGATAAATGAGCGGGACAGCTTAACATGAAATGTGAATTGCAAATGTAGCCAAACTACAATTTGGTCACTTTTCTTTACCTATTTTACAGATAGATTATTATTATTATTATTAATTTTATAATATGAGTCGACCTTGATAAAATGATTTTATATATATAAGATAGGATTAATTAAAGAAAATTGTATTAGCTACCACAATCTCTTGAATTACGGATCCGATGTCACGTTTGCTAGAGGCACAATAATTCTTTTAACTTCGAATCAATCAGCGCATAGCCAGATCAGCGGGACATGACCTTGGGTCACGTTTGTTTTAACTTTGAATTACGGATCTCGAGGTCACGTTTATTCGTTGTCTCCTTGATTGTTATGCCTCCAACAAACGTGACATCAGGATCCGTAATTCAAGAGATTGTGACGGCTAATACAATTTTATTTAATTAATCCTAACTTATATATATTATCATTTTATCAAGGAGTCTTATATTATCAAATTAATAGTAATAATAATAATAATAATAATCCATATGTAAAATAAGTAAAGAAAAGTGACCAAATTGCAATTTGACTACATTTTGACCAAATTGCAATTTGACATGTGAATTTTGACATTGGCAATTCACATTTCACGCTTAAGCATTCCAGCGTTTCATGCGCTGCATGTCATATTTGTCTATTTTTGGACGTTTTTATGCGTTTTGCCATTGATGATACATAGTAACGAATAATGTGCTATAAAATTCTAAAACGCGCTATCGTAATCATAACTAAATTGAATTCAATCCTTACTTGCGAGTTTGTCGTTGATTAATTCTTTAACAAGTTAACGAGCCAAACTCAACGAGTTGGCGAGTTGTGCGAGCTCGCCCATCGGGTAGGCTCGAACTCGCTTATTTATTGAAATTCAAAAAACTTGTAAACTTGTCGAGTCTAGATCGTTCAATGTACCAACCATGGATGCTAGACACACCTCGAATCATAGTTACTCACGGATGCGTGCCAGCTTGCCGAATTACTCCTCTTTCATAGTAATTTTTAAAAAATTATAAACTAGTGATCATTTTGTAATTTTTTAAAAGTCGGGTGACTAATTAGCATAATAAATTATGAAATGAGCCTGGGCGAATTCACCTAATATCTGGGCGAAAATATTTATTTCTCACAGTTTGAAAATATATTATTTGTGTAAATAGTTTAAATTTTTATTTATTTACGTGAAAAGGCGGGTTGATCTATTATGATGAGCATTTTTACCTTTTTAGAGGGTGAGGATAAGCCTCGAATGGAAATGATGGAAAGGATTGCAAGATAAGGTCCCTTTTTATGCAAATTTGCAACTACATGCAAATTGAAAATGAGCCTACTCATCTTTTTAATTAATGTTTTATTTTATGAATTTATTTCATTATTATCATATATCTAAGATCTATTTAAAAATGATGTGGTCCCTTTTGTCTTGGATTGCGTGGATGCGAATGATATGAAAGTGAGATGTGAGTAATGATTAAAATGTTAAAATTAACAGTAGGAACCGTATTTGAAATTGCATAAAAATGACATTGATGTGAATGTTCTGATATGAATTCTCTATTATGAATTTGTGGTGGTACGAAGTACATAATTAATGCTCCCAGAATTCATACAAAGTACAAATTGTAAATAATAAAATGTTTTATCGCAATTCATAAGTTGGTTCATACCTTCATAAATTCATGCGTCGTATGAATTCGTCATAGTAATTCATAATAAAAATTTGTTTAAATTCATAATTCGAACAAATTCGTAATTTGTTTCTTACGTTCATAAATTTATTCAACGTATGAATTCATAAGTTTTCCTGGTCAAACGAAGTACAAATTGTTTAATGCCCTAAATTCATAGGAAGTACAAATTGTAAATTCGTACAAATAATTTAGTCAATTGTTTTATACAGTCCATGATTTACTTTGCGCAGCTCATATTTTTCTAGAAACTGACCATTATATTCTTATTAATTTGTGCAGTCCGTATTTTACTTCGTATGATCCGTTTTTACTTCGCGTAACGCAGTCCATTTTTACTTCGTGCAGTCTAGGTTTGACTTACTCCGCGTTAGTGGTGAAGCTAGGAGATATCTACCCCTTCTCTGAGTCTTTATTCTACCCAACTACTATGAATCGATTGAGGCTATTAATACCCAACTCTCATCATCCGGTAGGGGTATCCATACCCAACGATCATCCTAATTGACCAGGGCTATCCGTACCCAATAATCATCATGATCGGCCAGGGCTATACGGTTTCGTTCCTGACGAAGGACTAGCTAACAAGGCTTTACTTTTACTTTTCACATGGACACACTAGGGGGCAACAACATTGACCAACAACACGGTTTCACAATAACCAAAATAAACCATTCACATTGTTAAACCACAATTGAATCAATCACAAGTCATACATATAACCAATGGCCTCGGAAAGATAGACTTATCGTAGAGACGACACCTTGTTCTCAAAACTAAGACTTTCCGTCTCAATTTTCAAGTAAGTAAGGAAGTTACTTGGACTACTTAAGGCCATCGAACCTTAGGTACCATCATTAATGAGGACTCTTGTCACTCATTAATCATGAACTATTCACTGTGACGGGAACATAATCAATAAGATCAAATGATTAATACTCCAGTGACGAAGCCAAGAATTTTTCATTCTAAGGGCCGACTAAATTTTTTTATAAAAAATTCAAAATTATATTATTATTTTAATCGTACACGACGTTCTTTAACATCATTGAAATCACTTAAAATCGCATCTAAACTAAAAAAATGCTCAACATATATGATTGTACTATCGGATAAAAAGTAATCACATATTTTATTACGTAGCCTACTCTAAACTATTTTCAAACGCCAAAAAAAACATGTTCACATTTAGTAGTAGAGTCCTTTGAGAGAAGGAAAAAAAAAGATTAAATTAAATTACACAATAATTAAGTTAAACAAAAATTGCACTGCTGAAGATCGAACCCAAGACTCCACTTAAAAAAAATGACATTCTTACAACTACACTACAAACATTTTCTTGTATTTCTAGGGGCCATAGCCCACCTATATATGTACACAGCTCCGTCCCTGTAATACTCAATCAATCAATTGATAATCAGAGCAAAAGAAATAATTATATAACTAAAGTAAAACACAATCTAGGATGATTGTGTATTACTTATATTGAAAATAAGGAAAGTAGATGATTCTAGGATTCACAGTAATCTTTCCATTAGTATTAAAATAGTCCTTCTCTGACGTTTTTTATTTCTCATGTTCAGATTCCATTGATGGGATGAAAATTGATTGATAATTAATAATTTCATTAACCTTATTACTAATTATTTTAATTGGGAAAGAATTAAGCAAACATTTTTATCTTGGCCTTTTTGCGTTCACGCTTCCTGAAGTTATTGATCTCATCACCATTAATTTAATTATAATAACATTTTACTGAGGAAAAACTTGAATACATAGAAAAAATTAAGTCACCAAAATTGGGGTGCAGATCCATCCAACCTTTTCAAGGGTTGGACACTTCCAACCTTAATCTTAACCATTAAATCACCTTTGACCTTTTGACCAATCCAATGGTCTAGATTGTTAGGGGTATTTTAGACTTTACACATATAATTTAATTATTATATATAAATAAATTAATTAATTTTTCCAGCGACCAGCAGCTCATCTCCGGCGACTTTTCCGGTGACCGGCCGACGGCGACTTTTCCGGTGACCGGCCGACGACTTTTCCGGCGAAATTTTTTTTTCATAATTTTTTTTTACTTAAAAAAATACTAGTTAACACTTTTTTTGCTGTTAACAGTGTTTATTTAACTGATAACTAGTTAACATCATTTTTTGTTTGATAACTTGTTAACAGATTTTAACCTGATAATTAGTTAACAATGATTTTTTATGATAACTAGTTAACATGGTTTTTAAACTAATAGCTAGTTAACAATATTTTTTATTGATAACTAGATAACACCTTTTTTTAGATAACTAGTTAACAAAAAGTTTAGTTGATAAGTAGTTATCAAAATTAGTTAACTAGTTAACACCCTTTTTTCTGTTAACTAGGTAACAGTGTTTTTTAACTGATAACTAGTTAACATCATTTTTTTGTTGATAACTTGTTAACAGATTTTAACCTGATAACTAGTTAACAAATAATCATATAATCAAAATTTTAACGAGATTTTTTGTTAACAGGTTAACCAACTGAGTTAACTAGTTATCAAGTTGTTAACTAGTTAACCAACCGAGTTAACCAGTTAACATATCAAGTTGTTAACTAGTTAACTAATCGAGTTAACTTGTTAACAAATTTTTTACTCGATAACAGTTATTTTTGTTAACTAGTTAACAATCCGAGTTAACTAGTTATCAAGTTGTTAACTAGTTAACAACCGAGTTAATTAGTTAACTTATCAAGTTGTTAACAAATTTAAACCCAAACCCGAGTTAACTAGGTATCAAATTGTTAACTAGTTATCTAATCAAGTTAACTAATTAACATCATGATCAGATAACTAGTTAACGATTTATTTAGCTGATAACTAGTTATCAAACTAGTTAACTAATTTTTTGTTAACAAGTTATTAACTAGTTATGCTATTTTTACTAGTTAACTAGTTAGAAATTTTTTAAAATGATAACTAGTTATCAAAGTTAGTTAACTAGTTAATCAATCGAATTAACTAGTTATCAAGTTAAGAGAATTGTTAACTACCAAAACTTTACTGTTACATTAAACATATTAATATTTATACATCAACATTAAGATTTTCCAAAACTTTTGCATCACCATCTTTGCACTAATACTGTCATCCAAACACCACCTGTCCCATAACTCCATTAATCCCAACACACGTGTACAGAAAGAAAACCTCCCACCGGCCCCAATACATGTGTACAGTAGGAATCAAGGATGAATTAGATAAATGACAAATACCTAACTTAATAAGTGACAAATCAGTCACCTAACTTAACTAAATGAAAAATCAGTCACTCTTCTTCAATTGTGGAATACATGCTGCTGCTCCGGTCAATGCCCTCCGCCGGCCGCTCCTTCGCCCAACGTCGACCCGAAATCAGCCTCTGTTTCGGCCGGTTTTGTTTGCCTTGTGATGCGAACCGCTCCTCAATGAAGGGATCGACTCAACACCCAAAACTATATTACCAGCTTACGAATCCTAACTTTTGAAACCGCGGGGAATACTTGAAATCCACTAAGTATAGACTTAGGAACCCCAAGGTATTCAGTCGAATTGGTGCACAAACAAAGGGTGATAACCTTTGATGATAAACCAAACCTTAAGCTAAGCAACAACGAGCAAAGACTTGAAGGAAAAAAAACAAAGTTCTGAATTTCAATTATGACTTAACGTGTCTTACAATGATGGCGAGGCCCTCTATTTATAGCACAAGGGTGGCCTAAGCCGCCTCCAACTCTAATAAGGTAAGATAAAATAATCCTAAAAGATAGGCCGAGAAAATATTAAAATACACAAAGTTGTCCGAGAGTGAAATTCTAAAACCGGCAAAAATTGCACAAAACCTAATCCGGGCGGATTAGGGCACGCCGGGTGTCCGTGTCCGATCGGGCTTAGGAAAACCCTCCGGGCGCGGGCTGGACTCCGGGCGCGGCTAGGAAGAATGCCCGGAACCCGCGCGGTGGCATTTTGTAATTACCGCGGGTTCCGGGTGACGGGCGGTCGGGTGGCGTCCTTCGGTGCTGGTGACCGGCTCGGCATCAAGTGCTCCGGACCGATGTAGGGTTTTGGTGATGCCGGGCGGTTTCTGGCTTTCTGTGGCCATTTCCTCGGACAAGTGAGGTTCCTCCAAGTCTTTTGACCTCCTGAGTCTTCTGGCTTCAACTTGTCCGCAGGTTCTGATGTGGAGCAGGGTTAGCCGAGGCAGGGGCTGGTTGGCCGTATCCGCCGGGGCCGGGCAGTGTCCTTGGGAAGCCAACTGTCTTGGCCACATATTCTCGAATCTTCTGGTCTTCTGTACGCCAGAACTCTCTCCAGATGGCTTTTGACGTGTGTTGACTTGAGGGATCATTGAAGAGAGGTTGGGGAAGGACTGAGACTCGGTGCTCCGTCTAGGACTTAGGTTCTCGGCCAGTAGCATGGCCTGGAACTCCTTCCATCTCGGGGTGTCTCCCTTCCCTGTGGGGCAGACCTGAGCTTGTTCTTGAGCTCATTTCTAGGCTTGAGAGCTTGTAGGTAGCCAGTCCTTAGTTTAGGCGCTTTTTGTATGGACCGGAGTGCTGCCTTCTACGGGGTTTCCTTGGTGGGGTGTAGGTTATACCTTTGTGGCCGGGGCGGTGGAGCCGGGTCATATCATCCCCTCTTCTTGACGGGGATTTGTCCCCAAATCCACTCGGCATCTTTCTGGATCCATCACTCTTTTCCAAACTTCAGCAATCTTGTGGGCGACGGCCGGGAGAGATTCAGCTTCATCCGTAGTCTAGGGGTGTCATTCGAGTCGGTACGGGACAATGTTTCGGACTCTTTAGTGTCTTCTTTTCAGTTTTCATACCCTTTCCCCTTCATAAATGCCATTAACAATAATGTTAAGGCTCGGGGAGCTGCTGGGTGAGGGTTCTTCACTCATTTCCTCATCCGAGTCTTCTGTGGATCTTCTTCGCTCGGGGCAGCTTTTAAAATCGCCGGGGAGACGACTTCCCATTGAATCTCGGGGCGGGTGGCCGTCGGATTCATGACGTCGGGGGCGCCGGGTGGCCGTCGGGGCCGGCGCTCGGCTTCAGGTCGTCAAAGATCCTCCGGCTTTCTTCTGGTCAAGATTGGCCGGAAGGAATGTTCAAAAGACCGGGGTGGACCGATTGACATCATCCGGCGCGGACAGGATGTCCGGAGCAGTCGTGATGTAGGCGGGGCAGGGCCGGTGCCAGGCCGGGGCAGTACTGGGGCTGTGCGGGGCAGCGCGGGGGCAGGGCCGGGGCAGTGCTGGGCGCTGGGCGAGGCAGTGTGGGCGCTGTGTGGGGCAGTGCTGGGGCTGGGCCGGGGCAGTGCGGGCGCTGTGCTGGGGCAGTGCTGGGGCAGTACTGGGGCAGTGTGGGCGCGGGGCCGGGGCAGTGCCGGGCGCTGTGCTGGGGCGGTTGCCGGGGTGATCACTCGGATGCTGAAGGCTGAAAATTTTTCCAAGCCTTCTACCTCAACTTCTTCTCCTTCATCGATTCTCCTCCAATTCTTCAGCAATTGGTTCCTCCTCGTCGTCTGTCACGACTTCTCCCTCTCTAAGCACCATGGTTCGGGTGTAGGGCATTCCCTTGCCATGTGACCCCTACCTTGACATTTAAAACACACAATGGCACTTGGCGAGGTTAGTAGTAGGGATTTTTGAACCAAGATTAGGGTTTACCCGTGGTGCGACCCTTGGTTAGGGTTTGGTCGCGATCCGGCGCTCGGTTAGGGTTTGGCCGGTATGGGGTGGTGGCCGGCGCTTGGTCCCTCTCACCGGGGCCACTGATCGGTGGCGGCGGGGTAGTCCTTCTTCCAAGGCCGTTCTTCAGCTCCCTCTCAACCCTAGTAGCCACGTTGATCAAGTCATCATAGTCAGCAAAGTTGAGAATGTTGACTTGATGCAGAATCTCTCTTTGCAACCTCCGGTGAAACGGGCTATTTGGCATCTTCATCCTCACTCAGATCAAGCCGTGCAAACCAGGATCTCCATCTCCTTGTTGTATTCCTCAACCGTCATGCTCCCTTGCTTCAAGGATCGAAGCTTGGTGTGCAAGTCTCGGTTGTAGTACTCTGGTACAAAACTTCCTCCTCATCTTCCTTTTAAGACTCTCCAAGTAAGGACGGGGTCCTCTTCTTCTTCCTGATCAGATTCCTGAGTTGGGACCACCACAAGGCAGCATAGTCAGTAAACTTAGTGTGGCTAGGGTTACCTTTTTCCTCTCGGAATAGTTGTGGCATTCAAAGAAATCCTCCATGGCTCTCCCAATCGATGTAGTCGTCGGGATTGGTTTTGCCAGTGAATTTAGGCACAACTGAGCTTCAGGCTGCTCACATCATCATCTTCTTCCTGCTCATTCCTCCTTGGCGCGGGGGGCCATCTCCATTCGTGGCTCCGAATGCTCGGCGATTCGGGCCATGTTTTCAGCCATGCGGTCAGCCGGGCATCAAAAGCGTTGAATCTCTCATCTGCCATAGTTAATCACGAACAATAGGCTCACAAAATCTCTCTAATGAACCTCACACACTCTTGTTCTTACCACTCGTGTATGATTCTCTTTTTTTTTTTAAAAGTCATTCAAATTAGGGTTTTCTTTGAAATTTTCAAAACAAAGTCAATCTCAATTCAAGTAGTTGCAAGTTTCTTCGAAGCTATGCAGTCTAAGTCTACCAATGACACTAACAAGACCTTATACTAGGGTTTCGGTTTCTAGGGGCCAGAATCTTGAGTTAGGGCGTGGATGACAAGACATACAAATTTGGGTGTTCTACCAAGGAAGCTAGTAGTGCGAAAGCTAGTAGCTACTTATGAAAAACCCCTCTTCTTGAACTTATTCTACTACCTTGATTGTGAACGTGGCCTTGCTTTTAGCTAGGTCAATTTTTTAGACCTTTGATTTTTTTTCTTTTCTTTTTCTTTTTTTGATCGGCCACAGCTTTTTCTCACAATAAAAAAAAACTTAAAGAAGGTAGAAGAATAGAACAAACACAATGCACGATTTTTTTAGGGTTTTTTTTTCTGAAACTGACAACAACGAAAACTAAAGGATATGAATTCAAGTAAAAGAACCTGAAAACTGGGATAGATTGTTGGTCCAAGAGTTGAAACCGCGCTCTGATACCAGTGATGCGAACCGCTCCTCAATGAAGGGATCGACTCAACACCAAAACTATATTACCAGCTTCACGATCCTAACTTTTGAAACCCGGGGAATACTTGAAATCCACTAAGTATAGACTTAGGAACCCAAGGTATTCAGTCGAATTGGTGCCACAAACAAAGGGTGATAACCTTTGATGATAAACCAAACCTTAAGCTAAGCAACAACGAGCAAAGACTTGAAGGAAAAAGAACAAAGTTCTGAAATTTCAATTATGACTTAACGTGTCTTACAATGATGGCCGAGGCTCTATTTATAGCACAAGGGTGGCCTAAAGCGCCTCCAACTCTAATAAGGTAAGACTAAAATAATCCTAAAAGATAGGCCGAAGAAAATATTAAAATACACAAAGTTGTCCGAGAGTGAAATTCTAAAACGGCAAAAATTGCACAAAACCCTAATCCGGGGCGGATTGGGGCACGCCGGGTGTCGTGTCCGATCGGGTTAGGAAAACCCTCCGGGCGCGGGCTGGACTCCGGACGCGGTAGGAAGAATGCCCGGAACCCGCGGGTGGCATTTCTGTAATTACGCGGGTTCGGGTGACGGCGGTCGGGGTGGCGCCCTTCGGTGTGGTGACCGGCTCGGCATCAAAGTGCTCCGGACCCGATGCTAGGGTTTTGGGATGCCGGGCGGGTCTGGCTTTCTGCTGGCCATTTCCTCGGACAAGTGAGGTTCCTCCAAGTCTTTTGACCTCTGAGTCTTTGGCTTCAACTTGTCCGCCAGGTTCTGAGTGTGGAGCAGGGTTAGCGGAGGCAGGGGCTGGTTGGCCGTATCCGCGGGGCCGGGGGCAGTGTCCTTGGGAAGCCAACCTGTCTTGGCCACATATTTCGAATCTTTGGTCTTCTGTACGCCAGAACTCCTCCAGATGGTTTTGAGTGTGCTTGACTTGAGGGATCATTGAAGGAGGTTGGGGAAGGATGAGATCGGTGCTCCCGTCCGGACTTAGGTTTCGGCGATAGCATGGCCTGGAACTCCCTTCCATCTCGGGGTGTTCTCCCTTCCCTGTGGGGCAGACCTGAGCTTGTTCTTGAGCTCATTTCTAGGCTTGAGAGTTGTAGGTACCAAATCTTAGTTTCTAGGCGCTTTTTGTATGGACCGGAGTGCTGCTTTACGGGGTCCTTGGTGGGGTGTAGGTATACCTTTGTGGCCCGGGGCGGTGGAGCGGGTCATATCACCTTGGGAATGGCGAGGGAATCAAGGATGGCGACGAGATCAGCCACGATGTTGAGGTAGTTGGCGTCTTAAGCTTCGGCGGGCGTCTTCAGGCTTAGGCTTCGGCGGGCGTCTTCAGGCTTAGGCTTCGGCGGCGTCTTCAGGCTTAGCTTCGGCGGGTGTCTTCATGCTTCAGACTTCAAGCTTCGGCCGGAGCAGCAATTTTTGAGGCTGAAAGGGATTTGGCAAACGAGACGGCAGATGAGGGAGAGAGGCAGAGGATTTTTAGGCAATTAGGTTAATTATTTTTAATTCCGAGAATGCCCCCTCTGTTTTTGGTTGGAAACCGGTCCAACCTTAAAAGGTTGGGTCCGGATCTTCTGCCCAAAATTGGACACCTGATCCCATCCAACCTTTCCAAGGGTTGGAAACTTCCAACCTTCATCGCAACCATTAGATCACTCTTTTGACCTTTTGACCAATCAAATGGTCTAGATTATTAGGGATATTTAGGACTTTACACACATTATTTAATTATTATATTTACAATAATAATTTAATTCCTAGTTCCGGTGGCCGGCCACTTTTTCCGGCGACTTTCCGGTGAAACTCGACAAAATTTTTTTTTTTGAATTTTTTTTTTTTTACAAAATTTTTTTTTCTTAAAAAATAACTAGTTAACACTTTTTTGCTGTTAACTAGTAACAGTGTTTTTTTAATTGATAACAAGTTAACATGATTTTTTTGTTTGATAACTAGTTAACATTATGATTTAGATAACTAGTTAACAAAAAATTTGTTTTTTTTTTCTTTTTTTCGGGACATCTCCAAAAGAGATATCGTAGACCGTGAACCATCATAGGAGCTAAGAAGAAAAAAAAAGAAAAAGGGAAGAGGGAAGGGGGGGGGGCAGGGGGAGGGGGTGGGGTGGAGATTTATCCACCATTACATTACATTATCGATAAAATAGTTTTAAATTAATTAGGTTAAGTGAGATCAGGAGAAAAAACAATGTCTCTTTTGCCAGATTGTGTCTCAAAGTATTTTGAGTGCTCGGAATAGATTTGTATTCTACAAAATTCAGATCAATAATTAATTGTCCTAACCTATTGACAATTACTCTAGCAGAGGAGTGAAGGTTTTCCTAAATTGCTTGATCGCCAATAATTAAGCTGTAATGCTTAAATCATTTGAACTTCATATTAAAAATGATACACCAATTAATACACTCTTATACCAAGAAATGCTGATTTACCGAATCAACTGCTCAGTTTTATTTCCTAGGATATTGACTTACCAAGTTCAAGGGAGTAGAATGTTCCATAGTGGGAAAATACTTAATAACATTTAGAAAGAAAAGGAAAGGTCATATATTATTTGACATAGTCAATCACCACAGTCCATCAGCATTAGTAGGGTCATAAATTAAATTAATAAAAAAGGGGGAAGTAGTCTGATCGGTCTAAATTAAAGGGTGGGGGGAAATTGATTGGGTTTGACAGCACACCCAACAACGTGGATAGTGCGGAATTTATGGGGATCAGAATTTATGTTAATTAAACGAAAATTTGATTTAGCGGCCAATCGGAAGCAGCTTTTAATTGGGTTACCGGAGATTTCGAGACGCCGTTGATCGGAAAAACACCCTGAGAAGGGATTTTGGGAGGACGCCTGACCTCCGGTCTCGAGGACCTGTCCACACAGTTAGGCTTCACCAATGGTATCCTGAAAAAGTCGATCCTCAACCGATTCGTCGACGTCTTCAATCCCGGAAAAAAAATGAAAAAACGACTAAGGTTTTTTAATAGAAAATCCGATCAACACCCTTGACAACAAAACCCTACGAAAACAAGGAACACAAACCTTCCTTCTGATCTCAACGGGAGTTTTGATCTTAAAGGGAAACAATTGGAGGATTAATCCTCCAGGGGTTCTATGAATGTGTCAGTTTGTTTGATTGTTACTTAATAACTCGAAAAACACTTTTCCCAACGTCAGACAATTACACAGGGTCGTCCACATTCAAGTAGGCGACGAACGATTTCATTTCACAAGACTGAAGATCCTTAAAATCGTCACCGATCTTGTCATGACAATATTTCCAAATTCGGAACCACAATAACTTATAGATCCTCAGGAAGAAGAACTCCCTCTGTTATTAACCAGGGATTAAGATCCCTTACAAGCACCGACCAGAGAACGGGCTTGAACACTCAGGTTGGGAAAACTCCCAACCTCTAGAATAAGGAAACTCAACGGCCCAGAACCGAGGAGAACAGTTCCGACGACACACCACCTTTTAAAACTCGATCGAGAAGGAGGACGTCCGCCGCCGCCGGAGATCCCGCGGAGAAAGGGGTGATGACCAAAAAAAAAAAAAAAAGTTGATTACTAGTTATCAAAATTAGTTAACTAGTTAACACATTTTTTTACTATTAACTAGTTAACAATGTTTTTTTTAACTGATAACTAGCTAACATGGGTTTTTATCTGATAACTAGTTAACAACGTTTTTTGTTTGATAATTGTTAACATATTTTTTACTCGATAACAATTATTTTTGTTAATTAGTTATCAAGTTGTAACTAGTTAAACAACCGAGTTAATTAGATAACTTATCAAGTTGTTAACTAGTTATCTAATTGAGTTAACTAGTTAATTATCGAGTTAACTAGTTAACATCGTGATCAGATAATAGTAAACGTGTTTGTTAATTAGTTAACTTTTATAGTTAACTAGTTAACCGTTTTTGTGACTAATAGTTAATTAGTTAACAGTTATATAGTTAACAATGTCAACACCATAATAATAGTGACTAAAACTGTAAATTTGAACGACATGACTGAAATTGAAATTGAAACATGAAACATGAAATTACATGACTCAAATGAAATTTGTACGGATTAGGATGGCTTGAATTGATTTGGCGTGAGGTGGGTGTTATCTGGTTCAAGGTCAGGAAGCTACTAGAGATGATACAATAAAAAACAAACAACTTTCCACTTGCTATTACTGTGGCTGTGTTTACCACGGCTTCTTTTAGCTGTATTTCTTGTCCAATCTATGGTCCTTTTCTATCAAAAATTCATCCAACAAATTGGAAATCCACAAGATGCTCGCTAACAGAGATGGTGGATGTGACGGCAGAGGTTTGCGACGGAGAATGATGATTCGTCACCGTCATTTGCGGCGGTGCCGCGGGGTTTGATTGTTCTGGCCTGAGGGAGAGTGCAGAGGTGAAGTGGTGGGAGAGGAGTTTGGTGGAGTCGCCGTAAGGGGAAGAGGCGGTGGAAGATGATGAGTCATCATCGTCATCTGCGGCGGTGGTTGATTGTTCTGGTCAGACGGCAGCGAGATGAAACTGTATTGGGGAAGGGGAGAGTGTAGGTTACTAGGTTAATTAATTCATTTTTTAAAATTTCCATTTCTGCCCTTCCCGGTCGTTTATTGGAACGTTCCAACCCCTTCCGGGTTGGACGCAGATCGCGTGCCACCAAAATTAAGAAGATAATCCAGGTTAACGTTAATTTTTGGTCAATGATTTTGGAATTTTAATAAAGATCTATACTGATTCTTCGGGCTTGTTCAACTTAAGACATGTAAGTTAGTTAATTAGTTGGTGGATAAATCTCCACTCCACTGGAATTTTTTTCGGTGAGACTTTTGTCACCTATACAATGTTTAATCTCCACTATTGATCTCATCTTAACTACCTAATTATTATTTAAGTTAATTTTAAAATTATTAATTTAACTCCTACTTCGGCTGCCAAAATTATAACCGCCGAAATCAGTGAGTACTGGCAGTTATAATAATTAAAGATTTGAATTTATTTCAATTATTATTTTAATAATTAGGCAATATCCTCCCTTAAAATGTGGGGTAACATAATATTTTCACAAACTTCCCTATTTATTTAATCACTACGCAGCTTCTTCTTCTTTTTGTTATCGACTGCATAACAAAATCCCACTGCCGCCATTGTTATGTATTTTAACATCCATTTTCAAAGACAGACCCCTCCCAAATACAGCAATACAATTAATATTCAATGCAAACTAGTAAGGTACAGATACTAGTACTAAGTGGTTTGAAAAACAATTTCAGCAAACAGTAATCACAACTGAACATCGAATGAATCACAGGGCATGAATCATACAAACACAATGAGCAAACAGGGGAAAAACAATTCACTTTCAAACCCACGGAAGAAATTTACATTCACATTCGATTCCAAAAACACTAAAATTCAATTCGAAAATACATGCCATCTGAACACTAGTATTCAACACAAAAATAGTAATGGACAGATACTAGTACTCAATAGCAGGAGCAGAGTTGTGGTTTCGATTTCTCGAGTTTTTCTTTGATAAAGGAAATTGGCTGCGCAGCGATCGAATCCTTCAAATAGCATCTGCGAGTGACATGCAATGGAAGGAAAAAACGGACCAGGACTCCGTTATGGAAGATAACATGCCGTCTGAGACTAGTATTCAACACAAACTAAATAATGGACAGATACTAGTACTCAATAGCAGGAGTGAGTTGTGGTTTCAGATTTCTCGAGTTTCTTCCTCGGTAGAGGAAATTGCCGCGGCAGCGATCGAATCCTTCAAATCAGCATCTGCGAGTGACATGCAATGGAAGGAAAAATGACCAGGACTCGTTATGTAAGATGGAAATCGGCAGATGGACTAAAATAACAAAAAAGGGAGGGATGAACGGCGGCAAGGGAAGCGAAAGGATTACCGGCGGCGAGGAGGAAGTCTGAGACGCGCCGCCACCGTCAAAATGCTCCCGGGAGACCGCAAAGGCAAATGAGAGAGTAGAGAGTCAAACGAAACAGCTTCGAGAATCGAGCGAAGCTGGAGAGAGCCGCCGCACCCGGGGAGAACACGCCGTCAGAGGAGAGAGCACGCGTCAGGATGGAGCCTTTCCCTAGCTGATCGAAGGCAGAGAAGAGAAACAGAATCGGCGACTGAGAGTGGGTGAACAGAAGCCGGCGAGTGCTAGGTACAGAGAATCGGCCTAACCGTGTGTTTAGTCAGCAAAGGGGGAGGCCCGGTGGGAGCGAAGGGGGGAGCCAGCGATTTCTGGTAGCCGGCACCGTCAACAGCGAATACGATGAAGAGGTATGGGGCGGTTGAAAATACTAGGTAAGGGGGGTAATTGGGGCGGCTGGGAAGTGGTAACAAAAAGGTAGGCTCAATAAAACCCTATAAATTTCTAATAATCAGAAACGTTTTAACATTAATTAAATAATCTAATGGTACGATTGAATTTTAAATGGGGGACAAAGTCCCCACTTTGTCAACCACGGGCTCCCCACCCACCCCTCCCCTCCCTCTCCCTGTTGTTTTTTCTCTTTCCTTTATTTTTATTTTTTATCTCCTAGGTTGGTTACAGTTTACGATATCTCTTCGGGAGATATCCTGAAAAAAAAGTAAAACACAATCTTTACCCGTTCATTAAATCATTCTCTGTTAGTTGTTAAAGCACGTAATATATAGTTATGGGTAAGGTTTAATTGAATAACTACTTTAAATAAAGGCGTTTAAAATAAGGTGCTTTAACTTGACGACAATCTCTGGAACGTCTTGAGGAAGGCTCGCCGGAGCTAAAGACGGAGTAATGGGAATGGGTGTTTGGTGCGATTGCAAGCTTCGAATCGAGACTTAGGACAATTTATATAGTCTATAAAGGTAATTTTTGCTCGATCAATTTATAAAATATGAATATAATCCTAAATATGAGGGGCCACCGTTTGCTTTAGATTGGTTGACGGGTGGGGTCGACCTGACTGTAATTGGTCAAACTTTGATGTAATACAACACAAAAGAACGATTCTCAGGATTTTCCCCGTGCTCTAATGGGCTCCAGTGTTCAACGAGGCTGATGTAAGGAAATTATATCACTTCCTCCCACACACACTTAAATCATTTTAGAGGATATTACACCCCTTTCCTTTGGTTTTAGTGCCTTTTTAGCTTGTTTCGACATTTACTCGATTATGGTGATAGGGACTTTCATAGTCCATTTTTACCTTTGTTTCGAGTTGTTTTGATGTCGTTTCAGGTTATAGAGATGGAGAGTGTTGCGGAGAGGGTTCATCTAGTTTGGACGGTGCCCCAATCGAGGTTCGTGGCTTTGAAGTGATCGTTTGAAGTTGGTAACCGGGAACATTTCCAGAGTGCGTTGGCTACCAGACACGACTGTTGTAGCAATTTAGGGGATTTCCCACCGAACCTATTTTGGAAAAATGGGAGGTTAGAGGCACTTTTGCCCGCGCCCAGGACCCAAATCACCGCGCACTCCTGTCCGGCGCGCCTGCATGCGGCCCCTTCAGAAATTAGTATATAAGCTCGACTTCATCTCCTTTGAAGGGGGAGCTCGACTTTTTGGTGTCTCAAAGCTTATTGATGAAGGAAGAAGGTCTCACTCTCCCCAAGACCATTCCCAAGGTCCTCCATCCATCATCCATCCCAAAACCAGCAAGAGTTAAGAATGTTTCTTCTTCTAGTTTTATGCTTAGGAACGTTTGTTGTATTCTTCTTTCTTCATGGCACATTAGACCTAGGGTTGGGGTTGTGGGCTGAATCCATGGTGCAAATGTGTAAGAGTAAGCATGGGGTTTAATTGGAGTGTTTGAGATTGTGTTTGTAGAGTTTTAACTCCTCTCTGTTTATGCAATCTTTTGTTCCACTTCAATCTCTTTTTGTGCGCGAGGTGTTGATAGTGAGATAAACACCTTTTTGTCTCTTGTTGTTGATTGATTGGTCCCTAATTCATTTGATGCTTGTTGGACCGTGATAGATGTACTAATCTATTTGTGCTAAGTGAGACTGGTCCTTCTTAATTGTCACTTGGCATTCATCGAACATGTGGCGTGCATCATTGTTTTGGCTTAGTTAGCCAAGTGAGATAGTTAGCTTGCCTTGCTTTGTGCCCGGGTTAGAAACTCATTAAAGTCTCTTAGCTTAATCTCGGTGAAGTGTTAGAGGGGCCAGAGTTGCGTTAGACTTGCTTTAACTCCCTCATTAACTCGGTTTCCCATTAAGTGGCCCCAAGCTTGGTGAAGAACCCCAAACCCCACCCGTTCTTTCATGTGAATTTCCTCATTGATTGGTTTGTTTGGGTGCATCTTTGTCGCTTTTACTTATTTCATGCTCTTTGAGCCTCGTTGACTTATCCCCTTAAAGTTGATGTTTCAGTTCTTGTTTGTTGATGTTTGTTGTTTCATCCTTGTTGCATCCCGTCGATAGCTTTCCCGTCTGAGTATGCTCCATTGAGGGGATCCCCCACTCTCCCCACGATCAAGGCCTCTGGCCCGAGGGTGGTCGCCAGAAATAGAGGAGCGACAGAGTTTACAACATCTGGAACTTTTGGTGGGTTGAAGATGATGACATCTTAGGCCAACATAATTTTTTCTTCAAAATGAATTAATAGATTTGAAACATCGTCGTTTCAAAACTAAGGCTAAGTATATAATTGCTGCTTCTACTAGGATTCAAATAGGAACCTCTGGGCTCCAAGTTTAAGTTATTTAACCATTTTGTCCAATCCTAATTCTTAATTCAATTACTCCAACATCGGATTAGGAGTGGTGACAAATTATGGATTATGTCTATAAGACATAATCCATAAGAGCCATTAGATCTCTATAGAATTGATCTAATGGTGAGGGATAATAGTAATAAAATAATGGGATTCCTCAATTTAATGTGGCATATTAAATATTTTAATTACCACAAATTTTCATTATTATTATTTACCTTTTACATTTACCTTCTCTTTTAAACCGTGGACCACACAAAAACCTGCTCCCCCCATTCTCCGGGCCGCCCATTGTCTCCGTCTCCCTCTTCTCTGCAGAAAAACCGTCGCCCTTAGTCGCCGAGTGCAACCGCCGTCGTGGTAGGAGAGCAGAGGCGCTTTCTCGCTCGGTAAGCACTACCGCGCGACATCCCTTGCCGATTCCCCATCTCACTCCGATTTCTGATTTGGTCCAGTTATTTGGTGCAGCCGCTTTGTTTCGTGGGAACATAAAGAGCCGACAAGACCCATAACCAGGTTTGATTTCTAACCTGCATGTGCAATCAGACGTAGCTGGGTTTTCGATTGTGTTCGGAATTAGTTTAGTGACAGCATTCATCCGGTTTTTTCAGTTAGATTGTTGTGGTTTGTGTATGGTTTCGGTATTTTATTTGGGTAATACTATTATCCCAAATGATCTGGTTGAAAGTACATCTGGACTGTGTTAATACTATTTCCATATAAAGTGATTGTGTGTTTTCCTTCCAGAATGTGAAAATTTTATGATATGAATTGTATTGCCATGGTTCCTGCATCTTTGTATTGTCCATGGTTCCTGCATCACAGCCCCCATGGTTATTGCGTTTGTTTGAAAGATTATAACTGTTGCAGTTCACAGTCACTGGCCAAATAATAGTATTGTAGGATTACTGCGTTGAATGAGGTAAAACTATGGTGTTTTGTTTGGGGTTGATTTGAGTGATAATAGTATATTTAAAATACTATTATCAATGTAACTTGTAATGTAAATTGTTCCGCAACTCTGTTTTGTGTGTGTGATTGGCCTTTCTGATGCAATTATTGTATGAGTACTGTTTGTTCCACATATGTGCAGCCATTGCGTTAGATTCTAAGCATTTAGTTGTCGTTTGTTCACAGCCAAAATGACAATAATATGTATTCAAGCATTACTATTATTGAATTAGGTGAGCTGTATTGTTTCTGTGGGTGCCCCTGGATGAGAAGATAATAGTATTTCTGTAATACTATTATTAACAGTTAAGAAGATAATAGTATTTCTGGATGAGAAGATAATAGTTATTTCTGTAATACTACTATTAACAGTTATACTTGTGATGACATGTTGTACAAGTGTTGTGGTTTGATTGGTTTTTGTTGGGCTCACGTTCTTGATTGTGGTGTTTGATGTTATGAAGTTTCTTTGTCAAATTCAGAGAAAAAGATGACGAAAACTCCTGTTCCTCAAAGGGGAAAAGAATTAAGTTGGCGGTAATCCAAAAAGCCTAAGCCGAAAAAAAATGTTGCACCAAAAACGACCTGAAGACAGGGTAACCAGTTAATAGGCCTGCTGAACCAGTTGGAGAATCTCAATGAATACATAGCAAGCTCAAGTCAGGGTAAACGTTGCAATTTCATTTATGTTGTTTATTTATATTCTGGATACTAGTATAGAGCTGTAATGGTATGTAGTTTTTGAGCGGGAAGAATACATAGACTTGTGTTTCAAAACTGTTATTTTGGATAATTTGTTTGCAGATATGGGTATCAGCAGTGGTAAATGCAAGATGCAGTCCAAACAGAATTTTGGAACTGCACAAGAAGCTTGAAGAATTGGGATTGAGTGAAAGAGTGAATGTGTTGGATAGTAATTGGATTCGGTGGTACGCTTAAGGTTAAGATGAATCAGTTGCCGTTCGAATTCAGGAGGTGGGTTGTAGATGTCTTTGATTGTAGAATCAAGGAGTTTCATAATTGGAGATGATATGAGGTTGAAAATTTCTGGAGAAGATGTGCACGAAGTTTAGGGCTGCCAAAGGGTAAACGTGAAGTCGACTTGTCTGAAACAACGGAGAAGGAGATGAATGATATGGTTGCCAGAGCTTGGTCTAAAATTTGAAAAAGCAAACAGCAAAATGTAGACCTGAAGCTCCTGAGAGACAGGCTGTATGAGATAGAGGTGGACAAACAGACATGGTGTTAGATGTATGTACTGTTTGTGATGGGATCTGTTACTATGCCCCAAAACTCGGCCGGTTGCGTCTATGGATTATGCACGTTTGATACAGAAGAAACGGTTGAGAAAACTCCTCGAATACAACTGGTGCAGCTATGTGGCAGAGCAACTTCATGAGGGCATGGTAAAATCAAAGAAAGGAAAAACATTGAGGGTGATTTGCATCTGGTCATGGTAAGTAAGGGTAACAGTAATTATTAGTTAGATAATAGTATTGACTAAATACTGTGTGTTAAGCTAGTTAGATAATAGTATTGACTGAATACTGTGTGTTAGCTAGAAAGGAAACCAAACTAATCTGGGTCGCAGCATGTTATTAAGACATTTATTTTCCTTTAGAAAGTTTGTTTAAAGGTTTGTTGTATTGTATTTGTGAAGGTTTCGATTTGCCAGAAGTTTGGTAGCCGTCCATTCGACCTACACCTACACTTCCATTCTGTGATTATTGGGATACACAGAAGGTGAAGACTGATTTGAAGGCAGTTGGAGGAAATCTGGTTACCAGCAAATGAAGAAGTGAAACTGATGGGAAACCAGTTTTTGTGCCTACAACGAATTTGACATTTACTGGATGTCAACAGCTAAGGTAATATCAAGTCGATTCAAAAAATTAATTTTCAGCTTACTATTATTTAGAGTCTGAAAAATCTATTTGAAACTAATTTCCACCCATGTATTGTAGATGAGTGATATGGAACAAAAAGGATCACATCAATCCGTGATAACTGTAATGTGCATCTGACGAGACTAAGAGAAGCAAGGCGGAGAAATCGCTGAAGGAAAAAAGGGAGCAACAAAAAGAAACCCTTGCGTTTTTGGGTTTTCTAGTTTAAAAATGAATCAAAAGGCCAAAAGATGTAAAAACAAATGCAGGGAAGGGGGGGATCTCTTTTCTAAGGGAAAAGGAGGGGGGGGGTCGCGAAATCGGGGGAAAAAAATCTGGAAAAAGAAGGGCGAAAGGGGGGCCAAAATCAGTTGGAAAAATACCTTTTGCTGAAACTTTCCCCGGGTTCGAAAATCGTGCCCCTTTTAATAGTTTTGTTTAGATAATAGTATTGCTAATATAAAAAATTTGTTTAAGGGGGCCCCTATGACTTTTTTTTAGAATATTTTTTATTGAAAAAAATAATTTTTGGGGGCTTTTTTACTTTTTCGGTATTTTCTTTGTTTGGCTTTGGTTTTCTTCTCTTGTGTTTTTTTGGGTTTTCTTGGATGTAGATTTTTAAATGATGATTTTAAAAAAACATTCCATTGAAACCCCTTACAAAAAGGGAAAAGGCCCGGGGTATGAGAACTTAAAAAAAAGGGGGGGGAAAGAACGCCAAAAAGGGGAGTCGCAAACCTGCTCCAGGGGGGGGGGTTTTGTCAGTCCACCCCACAACTAGGGAAGGGGATGAAGAATCGAGAAGAAATTTTTAAAAAAGCAAAAAAAAACAGAAAAGAAACCCAAGTGGCGAAATGAAATGTTTAGAGAATTTTGGATGTGGAGGTGGAGGTTTTTAAAGGAGTTTTTTCTCCATGCAAAGGAGGAAATGGTTAGTTGGCCAATTTTTTGGGATTTTTTTTTTAAAACAAATAATATTTTAAAAAATATGAAAGGGGGTTTTTGGGTATTGAATTTAAAAGGAAGAATACTTAATTGTTTTGGGTTTTTCGCTGAATTTTTTGAAAAACTCAAAAGGGGAAATTTCCCCCTTGCAGGAACCGGGGTTTTCCCCCCAAAAAAATTTTTGGACGTTAGGGAAAACTTTTTTGAAGGGTTTGGCCGGCTGAACGGGGGGAATATTAAAATGGATTTTCCCTTTGGCGGTGGGGGGTTTTAATTTTGGGGATAAGGCTTAATTTTTTAATCGACATCTTTTTTTTGTGTATTAAAAAAAAAAAATTTAAAAATTTTTTCTAAAAACTTACAGGGACAAGTTCACGCCAACTTAAAAAAAACCAATTATGAAAGGGGGGTTTTTATGGCTTGTTTTTCTGATAGGGCCATTCAGAGCCCCACCCTTTGGGTGGCAAATACGAAAAACCCAACAACTATTTTTCGAAATTGAAAAATTTTTTGGGAACTTTAAAAATTTTAAAAAAATTCATGCCTTGGTTTGGGTTTTTATATAATATTTTTTTTCCCCACTTTTTTTTTAAAAAAGGGGCTGACAAAAGGTTTTTTTTTTTTTAACCCTTCCGGGGGGTGGGGTTCCGATTTACCGCTGGAAGAAAAATTTTTCTATGTTTTTATTTAAAAACGAGAGATAAAAAATTTCAATTTTTGACAGAGAAAACACAGAGGTTTTTTTATCATCAGGGGTGACAAAAGGGTTCCGCTTTTTGAAAAATGTATCGGGGTAGTTCTCAAAAACCCTATTTAATTTTCCCTCAATTTCACATTTCCCCAAAGGGGGGATGATTAAGGGTTTTAGGAAAGGGGGAGGGGGGCTCTTTTTTTTGGGACACCACGGGGGATGTTGGAAAAATGGGAGGGGGGGGTTTTCCGGAGGGGTAAGGAGGGGAAAAATTTAGCAAGAATTTTAATTAAGGGGGAAAAGTTTTTTCTGGAATGTTTGAAAACCCCAAAAAAAGGGGGAAGGGGCAAAGGGGGGTGCTGAGACAGGGATGGTGAAATACACTTTTAGTAACCCCAATTTTTTCCCAAACCCCCCCCCGGGTGAAAATGTTCTCTAGTAGGGTTTTTTTTGGAAAAAAAAGGTTGTTTAAGGGGAAAGGGGTTTTTTGAAGGGGGCAAATTTTTCTACTTAGCTTTGGGGAATTTTTTTTGGTTTTTTGGGGAAAGGGTTTTTTTTTAAGGGGGGGTTTTTTTTACTTTTGTACTGAGGGGTTTATTCTTCTTGAAATAGTATTTAGCTGGATTTTAAGAGTGATATTGTTTTTCCTTTTTTTTTTGGGGGTTTTTCTTTGTAATGAGTTTTTTTTATAATAGTATTTTTTGGATTATGGATGTCTTCTTGAATACTTGTATTTAGCTGGGGAATACTTTTTATATAATGTCAGGGGTTTAAACAAACTTTCTTTAAAAAAAAAATTAAGTTCTTGTATTTTAAAAAGGGGAAATTTTTTTCAACTTATGTAAAAAGCCCCAAAATTTTAAAAACCCCAAAAAAAAAACAAAGGCCCCTTTTACTTACCAACAAATTCATTTATCGAAATAAAGTATTAAGGGGAAAAATTTTTAAAAATATATTGAAAAAAGGTTTTCCCGCCGGGGGAGTATTCATGCGTTCATATGTAATCAAAGTAGACATAAAAATTGTTTGAGAAAAAAATTAAAATCGACTGTCATTTTTAAGGTAAACAAACTAACCCCTGGTTGCGAGGAACTGGCGTTTTGAGTCGAACTTTAGCTTGCTGTCTATGCCTACCCGGTCTCCTCGTTTTTTTTTGGGTTGACTTCAGCCCCTATTTATCTTTTACAACGGTCTTCTCCTTCAATCCGTCGGTATTGGCCGGCGGCCATATACTGGGGGGCGGGGGGGGTAAATGATGATTCATGGAAAAAAATAGTATCATTATTTATAAAGCATATGGTTCAAAATTTAAAATTTGGTAATGAAGTAAATTGGAAAAATACCTTGACCAGGGTGATTTGAACATTGAATTGGAGATCGTGTTGCTCAAGAATCATGGTGCGCCCACGGTTTCTACCAGCAGTTTTTATTTCCTTCGCAACCTTGTAGGTGGAAACTAGTGGAAAGCTTCTAATGCAAAGGCTGCAATTAGTAGCATAAACTTTGATACCTGCCCGCTTTCGGGAATCGGTTCCCTGCGGTATATTATTCAGTATAATCGATGTAGCCCCAAATTTTTTTTGTGGTCTTGGCCAAACGTCCTTGAAATATTTTGCCGGTATTTTTACGGGTCCAAAATGATTCCTTTTGAAATTTCAAAATCCATAGTCTTCAAGATGTACGGCATAACCAAACACACGAACAAATACACGACATGTTTGCATTTTTTTTAGTCCGAAGAAGAGGAGTTCACAATGACGCGACCTCGCGATCACAGTTTTTTGGTCTTCATCGAGCTTAAACCAGTCTAAGCCTTAATGTTTTCTCCAATATTTATGGGGAAGCTTTTTGGAAAATAAGCAGACATGGCAGTGTATTCCAGTTCGAAGTGCATGAAGATTGTCTGGTGTAAAACTGGAATGAAATGTAATAACAGTTACTAACGGAATAATAGTATTGGTAAAATAATAGTATGCACACATGTATGAAGTTCTTCAAAGGGACATACCTTGAATTGCTTGAGCTGAACATGTGGATGGACTGTGTATCTTGCAGGAGATACTGGAGTTCAATGCATTAAAAATCAAGTTTAATTCGTCAGCCCTCTTGTTTCCAACAAACGGTTGAATTGAGTGAAGAATTGATGTAAGTTGCACTTCGTGTTTAGGAAAATTCTGAGGTTGCTATTGAAAGATTCACTCAACTGGGAACTTCGCATATCCGCACGTGAAGTTGTTGTTAACCCATGCCGAAGACCACTGGTGACGAAACTTGTACATGAAAGCAACCAAGGATGACCATATGAACCTTTCCTGGGAAATATTTATTGATTGTCGACTCCCAACATTTGTTGAAGCCCACTTCATCGTCCACGTCAAACATTAAGTTACAAAGGGATGACATCATAACCCTCCTTCATGCCTTTCTTGATCTTGTTCCCTTTGCATTCTCTAAAATGTGAAAAGTGCAAAGTCCATGAAATGTGTGAGGGAAAACGGCTCGAATACCTGCCGCTATGGCCGGACACTGATCAGTGAAAAATTGTAGTTGGATGTTTTTTTCTTCTGCACTCTAGGAAATTTTCGAACAAACCATTTGAACCCTCAGTAGTCTCCTCGAAGATCGAAGCAAGCTCCAAAAACAACCAACTTCCCTGTGGTGGTTGAAAAGTAAAAAACGGCTGCAACAAATGTACGTGGGGTAAACTATTAATACTAGTATTGACTATATTCTTGTTTCGTGAGTTAAAAAGAAATATTAAAAGTTTGTGCCAAGAAGACATACCTAAAGGACGGAAGGTATTGTTTGTCCTGTATGTCGTGTCAAAGCTAATAGCATCACCAAAAAGCATTCATAGTCACGTTGCATCCTAGCATCTGCCCAAAAAATACTTCAATGTTCGCCTTCGCATCCAATTGAAAATACATGGAAGAAGCCGGATCCGGGCAGCTTCTTTCCCGAACCAGTTGTGTAAGAACATGGCCACCATCTTCAATATGGCTGGACCGAAAGGCTTTGATGAAAGTAGAAAGATCGCTACGGGTGAATCCAAGTGATTCAACACCACCGCTGCATTTGGCCATCAAATCATACGAATCACGACCACGGATACCCACAAAATCATGCATTATTGCCATCTGTTTATGGGTTTCGAAATTTGTCGGTTAGATCGAAAGAATTGCCTCAAATGAGGGGGGGATAAGTACGTGATGTGCTTCAAACCCAATGGAATATCTGTACACATCTTTCTCACTATCCAGCTTCAGTGACATCAATGCTATGCACCCACACCTAACCTCACCTTTTTATATACACAGGGTTCGATTGGTCCGGGACCGGAGGGGAATCTTGGTTATTCGATTCAAATCACTGTTCTTTTTGAAGGATTCCTTGGTGCATGTAAGGTAATATACTGAACCCTTGTTTCTCTTCACTCCTTTACTGTCATTCTTGTTTGTGGCTTTATTTTGATCTCAAATCCGAGACTTGAGCATAATCTCTGTAAAATGATTCGGCATCCTTGACAGTTTTGAACTCCAACGCCTCCCAATCAAAATCCACCTCAGGCACATCTATTAAGTGAACAAAAATTAAAGTTAAGTAATTATTATTATATTTAAAACACGTATAACACACACAATAAAAGAAGATACAAAAAAACAGTAAGTACGAATAACAAAACATCAGAAATGATAAAATACTATTATTAGACATATAACATTATCGGTTATTTGAAACTAAAAAGGAACAATGAAACGAAATATTCATGAAAATGATTATGAAACACCAAACATAACAAATATATCACACCGTATCCTTGAAAAAGTTTATTATCGTATTGACAATCGAGTTCATACTGAGTAAAGTAAAAAAATGATTGTTTACAAGTACTAGTATTTGCTGGATAATAGTATTAGTTCCATACCGTGTCCTTGCAAAATTTCGAGATTTCCTGGCGATGGTACAGTATTCTCAGACGATTCTGCATGATTTTCGTTGATTGATCATAGGTATGAGATTAAGATCAAAACCTCCGCTCCTAGGCTGCTGGTTGGCTTCATCGATTACAACCATTAGACTTCATGATACAAGCAAACAGCCGCAAGCTAAGGAATGAGAATAAGTTCTGAATAATGAAAAAATAACAGGTAATATCTATTTTTTTAATCTCGGATTTTTGAGCATGAATATATTAGTAAATAATTTGGTAACAAAATAAACTATTGATTACAAAGAATAAGAATAATATCATTATATAAATGCCTTCCCAAAATGACTCCAAACATAATCAATGCATTTAATTTGCCTATTTCCCTAATATTAATAGCCCAATCCATCAGATCCTAATGCTGGTAAATCAAAGGCTGAGATTGGATTTTGTTAAGGTGGACATAATTTAAATTATGTCACCATCCTTCAACCGCTCCAACATGATTATTCTTAGGACAGTTTCTCTTTCGTAAGTCCATCAGAGTTAATACTTGGCCAATTAATAAGAGTCGTTAACTGCCAATAACCTCCACAAATATTGATTTAACACAATTCAAATCATATTGTGGTTAAATAAATCAGGTAACATCAATTAAAAAATTAGCGAAAAAGGTTGTGCGTTAAATTCGAGTTGAACTCAAATCCGCAAGAGTTGAGTCAGTCTACTAACCACCCGCTTTGCCTTCCATTACTGTAATTTACTTATTTTTTCAACTATTAAGACATGAAAATGAGATCCGATTCTCAACGTATACAAACAATTTTTTTTAAAATTTGGTTGTGAAATCGGGGTTTGTAACATTTCTCTCCCTCCTTAAATAGGATTTTGTCCTCGAAATCAAATGGAATTTAGCGGTTAACGATGCCAAAACAAAAAGCAAACTAGACCAAATCACAAACGTGGGAAAGAAAAAATATCCCCGTTTTATTATTGAAAAGTTAAGAGAGACAGATTAAAAACATAGTCACTAAACAGATAATAATGACCGTTTTCTCAAGTGGATCCACAGGTCGATCGAACACACCCCTGTGATAACTTGTGTGCACGGAGTAAACGAAAAAGATGATGGGGGGGGGGCATCCTGTCCCGAGTAGGATCGTATTCTTCATGACGTAGTCCTCGTCGTAACCCTTTCCAGACTGATCGCCCGACCCAATAGAGAGTGGAAGCCCAATCGCTTGGTCTTTGAGGGGTACCTCGTATAAGATGTAAACGGAGGGTAGTAGTGAGTTCAAGGGCGATCGGACTAGGACAAGGAACGAGGGTGATCAAAGGTAGGGAATAACGTACCGAGGGGATGATCCCTGTTAAATTCTGCCCCTTCTGTAGAGGAGTCAAATGCAGTATTTATAGCCCTGTCCTCTAGTGATGTGGCCATTGTGGATTGGTCGTCCTACTGTAGCGATTCCCCGTCGTTCACCATAGTCACTGTTTATGACGCCACGTCTCTCAAGCCGCTATGAACCCTACGGTCGCTAGGGCTTTGTTAGTTGGCCTTCAAGGCTTAAAATTGGGCCGCCATTCTGAGGCGATCCAACCCTAAGGGCGAGGTCAACGAATCATGAATTGTTGACTCTCGGAATGGCTGGTGGGCCCATAATCGTGGCCATGTGTCTAATCGTCAGGCTCTTTGACAAGGGTCTGTGAGGCCCACGATCATGTGTCTAGGGCCTATCAGTTACAATCACGGTTACCAATCACTTTAATCTTCCATTGAATATTTTTTTATTATATATGCACATTTAATTCAATGGTTTGGATGACTATTTAATGACAAGGATGATAAATTCAAACTTCAATGATCATTTTGTTAAGTTATCTAATCTAGTGATCATTTTGTAATTGGGGGTAATTAGATGACTGATATGGGAAGTGTGAGGGTTGTTTGCATTTTCCTATTACTTCACGTTTACATATATATAATACGGCTTTTTGTTGGGCGAATTCTCCCAGCTAGAGTATGATGGTCTATTTTTTTGGTTTGACTGGTCAGGAATTCGGTCAAAGTCATTCACGGGCAAAAAACGTCTAATACCTAGGCTAATGCACCCATATCTGGGCAAAAATTATCAAAATTGTAATTAGTTTCGCTTCATAGTTATTTAGGTAATTAATTAATTAAATTTATTTATTTTGGTGAAAACCCGAAACTACATATTAAGGCCACAAAAGTTTTGGTCTCCCTACAACAAGATAAGAACAGGAAGAACTCATCAACGTCAGTTGGTGAGACGCAACACCCGGGGTGGATTAGTGGCCGGAGGGGGTGAGTGATGTGAACCGCTGCAACTGTGGGCAGACGACCCTTAAACACCACAAGCTGATGCTCCATAGCAACGAGAAGAACCTATGAAACCGGGTGGATTAGGACTTTGACCCACTAGCTATAAAGAGTTAGGAACCAGAAGTACGAAGAGTCGAGGGTGCCATGCCAAGAGATGGATGCTATTGATGATAAGCCAATCCTTAAGCAATGCACAAGCACATACTCCAAGGGGTTTAGAACAAAGTTCTGAAGGAGGTTTATTGATTCATAAAAGTTGTAAGTACAAGGGGTGGCCGACGGCCTTATTATATAGGGAGAGAGCAAGCTCTCCTCCCTGTTAGCTACTTCCTAAACTAGGATTAAAATAATCTAAATACTAATTAGGACATTTAAAATGCCTTAACAATCCCATCTTAAAAAGGAAAACTAACAAGGAAACATAAAATAGAATAATAATATCTTGGGACGCAAGGAAAAATCCTAAATAGGTAAAAAACCGGCAATCCGGCAAAAACCCTAATCCAGGCAGCATCCGTGGCGGTCGTGCATGTCTTGGGCTGGCTGGGCAAGGATTCTGACTCTGACTAGGCCTCCTCTTCGTGTTCTAGTCCTAGAAGGACTTAGGCCCGTTGATGACACGCTTTTGGCGTGGCGTGTAGTCAAATAACTAATCTACCAAGGTAGACTAGATCGTATTTACTCGAGGTCTCTTCTTCTTGTTTACTCAAATATGTTGGCAAATTACTCAAGTTTAAACACAAGTTGTGTGTGGTGTGAGTTCCACGACTTCTAATCTAACGAACAAGGAAATAAAAGACAGAAAAAGTAAAAAGATTGACTAACAGGAAGATAGACGAGCTTAGATTTCCGAATCCCCCTTCGTTCACCAGAGCATTGGCAATCAACAGATCAGCGGATTTCAATTCTCGTTCAATCAATTCTAAGACACCACCATAACTCCTGACCCTTAGGTTTAAGACTGGCGAACATTCGCTCTATCCGATCTAGCTACCAAGATTAATTAGTCGCCCGGGTACGGTCGCCTCTTGCGACGACTTAACTAACTGGTGGAACTTACTAATGATTAATGAGTTACTCTTGAAGTGGATTAACCCTAACTGGTTCCTACGAAAGGCACACTCTAATGAATAGGTTAACTGGTTGAATTGATGTTTTAAAGAGAGGCGAGCGTTCGCTTCTATCCTCAGCTTAACAATAATCTAAACTAGGTGATCAAGGAAGACAAGTTTATGCGCCAAAGCAGGGAAGTGTCTGGCGACTAACCCTAGCTTGCATAAACCTAATCTAGGCGACCAACCAAAAGAGAAAACATAAACAATGAAGAACAAAATAACCATGCAAAGAGAAATTGATTGAACTTTGAATCTAATTACCGCCGATCCGTGACCGCTTTAAAGCCATGGGTCACTTAGGTTCATCTAATCTAAGCTCTACGAGTTTAGCTACTCATGTTCATAACAAAAGAATCGAAGACAAAGACAGAGTTCATCTTAAACAGAGGAAGAACAGAAAAGGATATGAAAAAACCTAATTAAGGAGACTCCGGCGAAGCTTCGATCTCGGTAATCTTCAATCCTAGCTCCGAGTCTCCGAGGTGAAGGGATGGCGTCACGATTCTTCCTGACTCTTCGAACTCTCAACTCTCCTCCAGAACTCGTGAGAGTTCTGAAATTATGATGTATTATCCAGTATATCTGTTATTGGGCACGCGTTAAGTATTTATACTTAACCCTAATACCGCCGGATTTTGCCTGGAATTTTTGCCGAAAACCTATGAAGTTTTCGCCGAAAATTCCTTTGTAAATGACTTGACTGCTCGGCTGTTTCTCCTATGATTTTCGGACCTTAGGGTTCTCGGCGAAAACTTCTCTTGGTTGAACTCAGCCGATTTCTTCTTGAGTTTTCACCGAAAACCAGGGGGATTTTCGCCGAAAACTGCAGTGTAAATTGGAGCAGGATTTGATTCGACTTGATTGACTTCTTGATCGATTCTGGTGCGATTCCTCGAGGTTCCAACGCCTTAGACACGTCCTTGGTTACTTTATTTGACGGCAAAAACCTGTGCTATCATGAAAACACTAGAAAACCATCAAATAGACCTGAAACGGGCCAAAGTAACAAAATGGCACGAGATAGAGCAGTTGAGTGAATATTCGCTATTCTACCCTAAAACCATGTCTTAAGCAAGGAAATGTCGCTTAAATGAGGCTGATAATCACGTCAAATCGAGTGTCATCACCCGTGGTCTTCTGGATGTGGCAGGAAGTATTCCTGGCCCGGATGGGAGTCCTTGGCTTGGTAGGATTGATGTATGGACCAAGATCATGTATGAGCACTTCCCTATGTGGCTCCTCCTTCATTTCTCCTCCAAATGAAACTCCGTTTGTTGGAGCATGTTCCTGAGGCTTCAAGCTATCTAGGACAACTGAATTTCCCAAAAGGCCCGAGCCATTTGGTGGTTGGCCCAAAGTGCTCTTCTGTGGCGCCTGGTGCCAGGCCAGCCGCCCGGGGCTGGCTCAGGACTTGGCCTTCTCCATTTCTGGCCAGGCCTTCTGCATTCTGCTTTGGCCAAGTCTTCATCAATGTCCTCAGAGGGTCTTCAAGGGATGGAGCTGGTCCAGGGCTCGTGGCAATTGGCATAGGGCCTAGTGCTTGCATTTGGCAGATCCTGGGCTCGCTCTGGGGCCTGTCTTCGGGTGCCACCCTCTGCTGGCCAGGTATTCCTGTGTCCTTTGTTTCCTGTACTCCAGGATGCTTCTAGAGGATCCCAGGGGTGTTCAGTTCCTCCGAGGCTCATGGGGATCGGTCCAAGGCCTATTAGGGACCCTAGGCTCGACCCTTGGTCCGACTTGGGGCTCGGATCGGGTGCTTGACTGGCATCCAAGCTAGGGGTGGCCTGCCTGACATCCTAGCTTGCTTGGCTACTGGTGGGGGCCTAAGCCTGTATTTGGTCACGTAACTAGGCCTTATGATGTGTTGAAGAGCTTTCCTTGGCCTCACACGCTTCTTGTAAGGCCTTAGGGTTCTTTCCTTGACTGGAGACCCTGGTGGGGTATATGAGTACCTGTTGGCATTGGGGAAGTGTGTAGGATCACATCATCCCCTCTTCTTGCCTTGGATTCGTCCTCGAATCCATCGTGGCGCTCGTTGTGCACTCATCAAGCCTCTCCAAATTTCAGTGACTTGTGTGGCAATGTTAGGGGGGAGACTCAGCCTCATCTCCTGGTTCTCGAGTATCACTAGAATCGGTGAAAGACCAAGGTTCTGGTCTTTGGAGCTTGGGCTATTGGTGACCATGTTCTCTTCCTCGGAGGGGCTTCACGAGGATGTCTAGGCTTGGGGAGGTCCGGGTGGGGTGTTTTCCCCAGTTCCCAAGCCCTTTCTTTTCTCCCTTGGTCTGGACACCCTTTTTCTTCATTTAGCTCCATAATTTGATCTTCCCCATCGGGGCCGCCTTTAAAAATTTTATGGGGAAAAACTTCCCATTG
>JAVBHU010000108.1:0-40401 GCA_034768395.1 Linum lewisii | reverse complement strand
AGGGGTTCGTCTTGACATGGGGAAGTACCCCGGACCATATACCTCTCGGCAGTCCGCAAGGCGCGCCCTCTCAAATCTGCTCCCAGGATAAGACTTTATTACCCATACTTCTCCACAGCCTCGGTCTGCATCTCAAAACCCCAAGATTCCTTGGTGAACCCGACTTGCACGACGCGAACCGCCGACCACTGTTTGAGGTGGGTCCGCCCTTCAACCTGGCCTCTGCCTGCTGGTGGAGCTGCTCCGCCGAAGGAGTAGGCAGCGGTTTGGCATCCTCAGTAAACACGTACTCCACGTCAAAGTTCGCGTACGGATTGAAGTCAATGTCGGTATCATCCGGATAGGGCATCTGCCCTTTCTGTTTGGGATCTGCTGCATCTGATCCCTCGTCATCGATTTCTTCTTCCTTAGAAGGCTCGGGAGTCAGGGGGACTCAGTTGCAGGGACGGGGTTGACGACGTAGATGCTTCGGAAGACGTATCCGCCCCCGATCCTCTCTTCCCTTCATCATAACCTCCTACAACAGAAGGATAAGGGGCGCAAATCAGAAGAGGAGGAGGAATGAATGCCAGAGGGCGGGCAGACACAGGAGCAGTTTTTGTCCCCGCCTCTTGAGAAGGGCGGGCGGTAGACCGCCGTCGTCCTCGCATGCCCCTCAACACACTCTCTAAATGGTCATAATCTAAGGACGAGGACGACCCACTAGAAGACATCTCACACTAACAAGAGAATGAAATGGAAAATACGAGGCACGCAAGGCATGCAAAAGAAAGAAAGTTAAAAACACAGGAAAGTTTCAAGAACACCTACTTGCTTCGGCATACGAAGACGATTCAGCGTCAGAAGTCATCCTCGACAGTGTTTTGGAAGGTGGCGGACAAAACTAAAAGTGGAGCAAGAAGCAAAAGGCGGATGAACTCAAAGAAACTTGGTAATAGGAAAGGGCGGAAGCTCTCAAGAATTTTGTTGACAAGCTGAGGTGCCAAAAGGAAGGGGGGAGAACCTCTATTTATACTGGTGACGTGGGTAAGCGAAATATAATCGAGCCACGTGCCCCCCAGGCAGTGGGCGAATAGGCTAGTAGCCTGCAAAAGGAAAGAAAGCGTGCAAAAAAAGGGGGGGACGCGTGCGAGTTCACTCAAAAGAAGAGCTCCACCGTTTCGGTCACCGGTTAATAGCATCGACAACAAGTTAAACCCGCCCACCACCTTTTACCAGGGCGTCCTTCACTCTGGGACGTTTCCATAGTATCGCCTCGAGCCTCTCGTGGCCTCAAACCATACTGGGGGGCAATTGATGGGCCCCTAGCATGAATCCGCCCTCGCCCCCCATGGCCAGGGCGGTCCTTCACTCCAAGGCGTTCGAAGCAGTTACATAGTATCGCCTCGAGCCTCTCGTGGCCTCAAGACCATACTGGGGGCAATTGATGGGCCCCTAGTGTGAATCCGCCCTCCCTCATCGGCCTGGGCGGTCCTTCACTACAGGGCGGTCCGTCATCCGCCCCAACCAAAGGGTCACCTATCACATCGACGGGACAGAAAGCGGCCATCGCCCATTACTGTTGACAGTGACTCGCTGCGGCCCACTCAGAGCAGGACACGTGGACCCTGCCAGTCCAATGGGACCTATAAATAATAGGGTCCCCCATTCAGAAGACGACACGACAGACCCGGGACCATACGCCTGATACTACAAGCTTCCACGCTGTACGCCAAAGGCTATCGGTTCCGCCCACACCAAAGGGCTCTCGCCCGGTACTTCTCTGTAACCCATTCTCCCTACATTATCCACATACTTGCTACCCTTCATATACTAACCCCTTGCACGTCCGCCCTGCAAGGTACCATCCGCCGAGACAATCAGAGGACAGATTCATTGCCTAAACCTCCAAAGAACCACAGTATTAATCCACCGGTCCAACTGGGCGGATCAGACCCTTTTAATAATTACATTATTTTCTGATGAAGAATTTTTTATAATTACTTTGGTAAGCAATTTGTTTACAATTGCTGACAAAGAAATGTTTCAGTGGGACTAAAGAATGCGAAGCTAAAGACAAAATTCCCAGAAAAATTACAGTTAGTAAGGAACTGAGGAAGGCTTCCTCTTCTTCTTCTCCTCTTCCAATTCCTTAACATTTAACAGCTATGGCGGCAACTACCGCCGCATCCTCAGGTACGATTCGCCGTCTCTTTTCTCCAACCTCCAAAGCAACTTCTCTCCTGTTTTATCTCTAGTTAATCAATTTTTCTAACCAGGTAACGGCGGGATTCACGAGCAATTGCTTTGCGCCGACGTGGAATCCGCCTCAACCGACCCGGAAGAGGCGGATCCAAGTTCCGGATCCGAAACCTGGCCAAAGCATCCGACGCAGGAGACCAGATTCTACGCAGCGTCAACATGGAAATCCCTAGCGCCAAAATCGTAGGGATCATCGGACCAAGCGGCAGCGGCAAATCAACTCTCCTCAGATCCCTAAACCGTCTCTGGGAGCCTCCTTCCTCCACCGTCTTCCTCGACGGCCGTGACATCACAGAAATCGACGTCCTCTCCCTCCGCCGTAGAGTCGGGATGCTGTTCCAACTCCCGGCGCTGTTCCAAGGAACGGTCGCCGACAACGTACGGTACGGTCCGCAGCTGAGAGGGAAGAAGATATCGGACAAAGAGGTGTACAACCTCCTGGCGATGGCGGATCTGGACTCGTCGTTTTACGGCAAGGTCGGGAGCGAGCTGTCCGTCGGGCAGCAGCAGAGAGTGGCTCTGGCGAGGACGCTGGCGAACGAGCCGGAGGTTTTGTTACTGGATGAGCCGACGAGCGCTTTGGATCCGATCTCGACGCAGAACGTGGAGGATGTGTTGGTGAAGCTGAAGAAGGAGCGTGGGATGACTGTGGTGATGGTTTCGCATAGCGTGAAGCAGATCCAGAGGATTGCCGATCTGGTGTTCTTGCTTGTTGATGGTGAGATTGTGGAGGTTGTGACGCCGGAGAAGCTCTGTGAAGCTAAGCATCCGATGGCGGTCAGGTTTCTTCAGCTCAGTAATTGAATTTTGTTTTTGAATTTTGTTAACAATCATATTGAATTAGTTGCTCTTAAGGGGTCATTAACTAGGTATCTCGATATCCGTACCCGTTTCAGTAAGTTTATTCGGTGTGACATAATTAGAACGAAACTAGAAATAAGATTTAGAAGATACGAAGAATCTACAAATAAGACTTCAAATGCATCGAGAATTAAGGACATATGATGAAATAAATACTAATTACTTATGCTCATATTGTCATACACATCTAGACGAAGCAACGAATCCACAAACCAATCGAGACTAGCATTAACCCTAACACTAGCCAACTTACCGGTACCCACTTCACACAACCTATCCAACTTAGACCCCATCTCACCATCACCCATAACCTTCCTTAGCCCTTCCTCAACATACACCTCCCAAACCCACCTAACCTCACCCCAACCGCCACTTCTCCACGACGTACGCGCAGTTCACGAATTGATCCGCTGCAATCGGATAACATATCATCCTCTTTCGACATTGTATGGCCTCCATCGTCGAGTTCCACCCACAATGCGTCAAGTAACACCCAACAGACTCGTGCTTAAGAACGTTCATCTGGGGTGCCACGACACAATTCGCCCACGAGTCGACAACATTTCCACGTACCCGGATGGCAAGCCTTGTCTCCAGGAAGGACCAAAACCCAAATGAACGGTGTTCCTAACGATTCGAGGGATGTGGCTAGTGTCCTGACTTTGGACTCTCCAATTGGGCTCACCCAACTCCCGAATGAGATATAGAGTACTGAGTTGGGCTTCTGGGTGTCTAGCCATTGTAAGCAGGTTGAGTCGTGGTCCCAAAAGCTAATGCTGTTCGAAACCCCGGGTTTTGTCCTCGATTAACGGTCCGATTTGGAGGATTTCTGGTTGCTGATGTTGATGTTGTGGTAAAAGAGATTGGTTATTGCTATCGTCGAGGTTTCCCGAAAGGAGTTGACTAGAAGCCATTTGAGGTTTGTGGAACGATGTAAGGTATTGGTCCAAAACTTGAACCGAGCTTTTCTTGCGGATGGAGTTCCAATCAGCCATGGGAGGTCGTCTGCTGTGAGTGGGGTTGGTTGGGTTGAAGATGGGTGATTGGAAGTCCTTGATGCTGAGGAATTCCTGTGGAAATAGAACATTTTAGATTAATCACTGAAATTAGTTGTCAAGGACTAAAACAAGATTGGATATCAAACTAAGCCTAAGCGAGGATTTTTATTCACATTCAAATGAGTTTCGAAAACACCAAATAAGTTATACATGACATATGATGAATAACATTGGATTCGACATATAAATAGAATAAACACAAATCACCAAGTAGTAATAAATGTCCACAACTAACTAAGAAATAAATTACTCGATTATCATATAGTTATTAAACGTTCATAGGATTTTTTTTTTTTTTTGGATGATCTAATTTTTTATTATATTAAAGAAAGTCTACTTGTACAAATACCCCATTAGTTACATAATTGCTTACATATTATGATATTAGACCCCAACGAATATAACATTGTACGATAATGACTTCACAAATGTCTGAAAATATAGCTTCTAGATTGTTCACCACTCGTATACTAATCCCTATCCATTCCAAATGGCCTCTAGTGATCTTATTCTTATCCCATACATTGGGATCAATTTTTAAAAAAATAACGATAAATATAGATATTTATTTTATCCATCGATTTACAATTAAAAAGGAGTTCTTTTCTAAAAAATGATTAGTAAGATTCTGGGAAAATAACACTTTGGCCCCTCTACTTTGTCAACTTAACATATAGCCCTTATATTATAAATAGCTCTTTTTACCCTCTCATACTTAGACAACTTTGTAGTTTGAGTCCTTCCGTCCTAGCTTTTGTCTTCTTAACATTAAATCTGGACACATTCGCACACCGATAAAGAGGGATATCAAAAGTAGGAGACGAAGTGTTGGCCAGTGAGGTAAATTGGGGAGGTATCACGAAAAATATGGTGAAATATGAAGGATTTTAAAACTACACATTTTATTTAGTCAATTTCGTCCTATCTAATTATATATATTTATATTTTCAATTAAACTACGCTTAGTAAGCTAATACATGATTATTGGAGATAACATGAAGTGTTGAATGCGCATCAATTAACGTCAAGAAGATGAAAGTTGTAACGAAAGGACCCAAATGAAAAATGGTCGAAATAGGATGAGTAAAATAGCAATTTATAGTGTAGGAGGGGGCAAATTGATATTTTTCCTAAAAAATTGATTAATAAAATTTTATGTTAGTAAGATTTTCATAATGAACCTGTATGAGAATGAATGATGCCAGACGCAACCAAATGTGGAATAGCCGCGACCAGCCGGTAAGCAAGCAGCGACGCCGGCCAAAACCCAGCCACCGGAACGCCGCACCTCCTCGCCACGTCAACGGCGGATGACACCAGCAAATCAACCACCATACAACACGTCGTCCACCCATCTTCCCCTGCCACCACGCCACGCACTACACCTTCCAACTTCCCCGTCGCCGCCTCCATGGCCTTGTCCACCGCAAAGAAGTCCCCCGGAGGCGGCGCCGCCGCCTCCGGTGAAATGGGAAGCAAGGATATCCGTGGATCGATGTTGTGGGAGTTGGAGAGGAGGATCTGACGGTGAGAAATTGAGGGAGCAGAATAACAGGGTTATAATTAGTGATGTTGTAATTGTGATTAAGGAAGGAAGAAGCGAGGCGGATCATTGGAGTGACGTGGCCTTGTGCTGGATATGGCACCATGATTATCACCATCTTCTTTTCAACCTTCATATCTTTGATTTATGAAATTTGAGTTGTTTTTTTTTTCTTGACAAGTTGAAGATTGATTGATCTTGTGTTCTATGTATTTATATGACGAATAAAAAGAAAAATGAGTGGGATGATTGCAAGTTGATGGTAAAATGATCGATGTAGATAACTAAGTGTGGCATGACGTCGTAGATCGAATCTCATACAGACTATCCACTACAAGGACGAAGTAAAAATGTCATAACATGGGCACTGATGAAAAGAAATACATAACGACATATAAAAGACACGATGTATTAGGGCTGAGAATTGGTTTTAGATTTTTCGGTTTAATCCTAACCAAAACCAAAATACTAGGATTTTGGTTAACCAAATCATTTATTTTGGTTTCGGTTTGGTTTTGGTTAGCTGTTTAGAAAATGTCATGGTTTCGTTTTGGTTCTTGGTTAACCAACACCAAAACCAAAAAACCAAACAATAACTATAATATTAATATGGTAACACATTCAACCTAGATACCCAACTAATTACGGGTCCATTACACTACTTCAAAGTTGTTGTATAATGATTGATGATATGGAATCATTTCATGGAAGTTGCTCCTACATTGCTTCAAAGTTCACGCAGTGGACACTAAGTCATTAGTGTTGATTTTGTATATTTATGCTAGTTTAAACAATAGCTATTAAACCCTTCACTTGTTTAGTTAAAGTGTGTAAATGTTAGTACAATTATGACATTTTGATCCTTACATTATGGGTTATGGATTGGTGATGTATCATGTATATATATAGTTTTAAGCCTTGGCATATATTATTTACAAAGTTATGATATTTCTTTTGTGGATTTGGTTAGTTACGGGTAACCAAAACCAAACCAAAATTTTTGGTTTCGGTTTCAGTTAACCAAAATATTTTTGGTTTTGGTTTAGGTTAGTGATTTTCTTCTTTTTTTGTTTCGGTTAACCTAAGTTTCGGTTTTATTTACCAAAAACCAAACCATTTCCACCCCTACGATGTATACAAGACCCTTGAGAGTATAGATTTCGTCTTAAAATATTAGTGGCACGTGAAATTTCACATATCAATCCCCATAATCAAGAAATTAGTTGTCATCATTATGAGAATGAAAAACACAATCATGACAACACTACCTCATAACATTTATTATGAAGGTACACATAAGTACTTTCTCTATATAGTGATCTCTCACCTTACTTTTTAACACATGTTTTTTCGAAGACGTATGATTTTTCATGATGGATACTTCTGTTGGTAACATTTTAACAAACAATTTTATGACTATGTCAAATTCAAAGGTCTTGTATGAGTTGATTGGTATTCGATTGATATTTGATGTTGTAAGAAATGTAGATTAAATTCGAGTGAAAAATGATGACAGTTGTGTACCATAGTTTGATTTGGTCATATGGATAAGTGAGCATGTAATATATATTAATGATTTTCTTAAGGATTCTATAAATTAGTCATAATTGATACAAATTGGTTGAGTATTGATTTTATATAGCAAGCCACAAATTTGAGGTGAAAATCGACAACACCACAATTAACTCATACAAAAGTTGTTATAGTCACTAGCGTGTTGTATGTCGAGTATCAACCTAAGATTTCATTAAGCCCACTGCTTACAATCGCGAAATCGACAATGCACTGATCAAAAGAGACATGTGACGAAATTAGTGGCATTAATACATGTAAGATGTACACAATTCAGATCCCATCGATAAAAGTTAGCAGTCAGTGAGCGACACATGGGATTCAACACCAAACTTAAAAGAAACTATGATACAGAAGTTGTTGTCTCCATCGGAATATTCATATTAGGAGATTGGCATATCCTTTTCTCTCTCCAAATGAAATCCTCCCAAAGAACTGAAGGGGTTCTATCACCTTCTTCCTCACTGATTCAGTTTGAATCTCTTCCAATTTCCTTGATCTGCAATGGATCGACCTACTGCTGCAAAGTGGGGGGTAAGAGATGCATTTATTTCCTTCATGCATTTAAGAACCAACCCAATGCTCAGTACGAGGTCAAACGATGTGGTAGCTCGATAGCAGAGAGGAAGATGGAAGCAGTTATTGTGGATTGCAGAAGGAAGAAGAGGGAGCCTGCAAAATTCAACAGCTGGAGAGTTAAATGCAAAATGAAAAGGGAAAGGAGATCTACCTTGTACAAGAAAGAGGGAAGGGGCATCGACTCAAGAAGAGGAAGTATTGGGATACTGAAGGGACGGAACAGAGAGGTGACTTGTGAGATGAAGGGAAGCAAGGTCAGGGAACGACTGAACACTGAGAAAGGGGTGCAAGAACCCAGCACCATCGAATTAATTATAGATCTGATTCAAACAGCTGGCCATGGGCTCTTAATCTCGCAGACGCTCATAAGAAGAGACAACAGGCTGCCCGGCTTTCCACCCAAAGTTTGGCAGAAATAGAGCAAAGAGGAACAAAATTCACAAAATCAAAAGAAGAAACTAGATCCCCGATCAGCATGGATCTCACCGAGCTAGTGGAGAAGACCAAGTCCTGGAGCTGCGAGGAGCCAGTTGTCAAGCTCAGGCCTCGAACCCAGGGTACCGGAGAGCTGCAAATCCTGGCCGGTAAAATGTTGACGAGTAGGAGGATAACTAGCCAAGCAATGAAGAGCATCCTATCCAGCGCATGGCCAGAAGCAAGAGGCTTGAAAATTAGCGATGCTGGAATGAATTCCTTCGTCATCAATTTCCAGTCCAAAACGGACAAAGAAAAGGCATGGAGGGGAAGGCCCTGGAAGGTGTCCGAATCACTACTCAACCTCAAGGAATGGGATTTGAAAGGTAAGTCATCAAGCATTGACTTCTCTGAGATTGAAATGTGGATTCAGGTCCACGATCTTCCAATCTGGAACCGGACTCGAGAAGATCTGGAGATGATATTAAACGCCAACTTCTCAAAACTTGTGGAAATCGACGAAGCTGGATTAAGCACCTCCGTCTGGGTTCGGTTCCTAAGGGCTATGGTCTCAATCGATCTGACGAAGCCACTGCCCTACGGGTTTTGGAGCGGAGAGGAGACCGATGCGGAGTGGATAAACTACAAATACGAGAAGCTTCCTCCGAATTTTTGCTACACCTGTGGAGAATCAGACATGGCCAAACCTCCTGTGAGTTCAAGCATGAGTTCGTCCCAGAGCGATATGGAGAACACACTAGGGCAGGTATGCATTCTCCACCAGCGCCGACACCGAGAAGAGGAGGACGCCGGCGGGAAGGGGCGCCGGAAGCAGGCGCTGGAGCAGGGTCATCAGAGTCGGACACGGCAGAGGTTCAACTCCCATGGGGATTGCTGCAGGGATCGGTGACCAGAAACCGAGGCCAACGGCTACAAGGCGCAACGGGCCGCACGGGGTTCAAGGAAAACGACGGCTCGAACAATGAAAGAGGAAGATGGAGCTCTAACGTCGGAAAGGGTTGAGGAGACCCAGACGGCGCCGAAAAATCTGCTACAACAATTTAACCTAGTAGCAGGCCCAAGGGGAAACAATCTCTACTCGGCCCAACAAATCCCTGGCCTATCCCTTACAAATGAAGGGATACAATTCATGGGCCCTGGCTTCTTCACTAACCCAGCTGGCGGGCCGTTTACAAGAGGCTTGGAAGGGGCTCTTGGGCCTTCAAACCCCACCACTACAACAGAAGGATGGTTTAGTGGCAGGCCTCGTCAAGGTTAGTGGCAGGCGGCCTGCCACTAAAACAGGAGCTTACTCGCAGGCGCTGCCTGCCACTAACCACATTTGGGCCTGCGAGTAAAGCTGCTGCGAGGAAGCCCATTAAGTGGCAGGCGTTGTCTGCGAGTAAGCTCCTCGCAGGCGTGAGGTTAGTGCAGGCGCCTGCCACTAAGCTTAGTGGCAGGCGCGTGGGTTAGTCGCAGGCCGCCTGCCACTAATATTAGTCACTTAACTTTATGATTATTACTGTCTAGTCACTAAATTTATGTTTTTTCATGTGTCATCCCTCTTGTTTCTATGCAGTCACTTAACTTTCTGATTATTGTTATCTGGTCACTAAATTTCTGGTCTTTTCTGTTTCATCCCTTTTCGTTTATAAGCAGTCACTTAACTTTTTTATCATTGCTATCTGGTCACTAAATTTCTAGTTATCCCAATCGTTTCATCCCCATCTTGAAACCCTTTGTCAATGGTGGTTCCAGATACATCAACTAACCGACAAATCATGGCCCCTAAAATCAAATACCTATTGGAACCAGTAGGTACATTAGACATGGAGAAAGGATCCATGTAATGTCGGATTTTGGAAGCATCATCCTCGTGGCCGCCGGTAATTGACAGGGACGACGCACAGCCAGGCCGAGAAGAGACGAAAATCCGAAGAAATTGATTCTGAATTTGAATAGATGGACAAGACGAGGACGTCTAGGCTATGAATCTGAAGAATTTGGTCCTGGAGAGATGGAAAGCGTTACGGATCCAGGAAAGGGAGGGAAGGAAGCGATAGATGGAAATTGACTGAGGAAACGAGGGAAGAGCGGGGCGGAGACGGAGAGAGGTCGGGCATAGTAAATGAGAGAATTGGAAGGCTGTTTCTTGAGGATTGAGAAGAGGAAGAGGATGGTGAAGGCGAGGCCGAAGTTTATCGCCGCCGATGCTATTAGACTGTCGAGTTTCATGGTTTCCGATGAGAGGAGGAATAGGAATGGTGAAGAGGGGATCCATTTTGAGTTTGGGAGATTGGAAGAGGGAGAAACAAACAGAGATGGAAAGGCGTTTCATGTTTTTGGTATTACTTGAGAAAGAAAGGCGTGAGGTTAGTGGCAGGCCGTGCTTACTCGCAGGCCGCCTGCCACTAGCTAGTGGCAGGCCGCGCTTACTCGCAGGCTGCCTGCCACTAGCTTGTGGCAGACCGTGCTTACTCACAGGCCGCCTGCCACTAGCTAGTGGCAGGCCGTGCTTACTCGCAGGCCGCCTGCCATTAGCTTGTGGCAGACCGGGCTTACTCGCAGGCTGCCTGCCACTAGCTAGTGGCAGGCGCTTCCTGTCTGCGAGTAAGCCCAGCTGTCTGCGAGTAACTTACTCGCAGACAGGCCCGCCGCCTGCCACTAATTTCCCTTTTTGTTGTAGTGCACAAACAATGGGCCGAATTTTAACCTCAGCCAATGGAGAGAAACACCAAGGAGCCCGCAGCAGCTGAAAATGAAAAAGAAGAGGAAAACAACAAGCTTCTCAATCAGGGTGGTGGACGATTCTGGTGAAACACTTGAGGGAAGAAGTGCTGAGCAAGAAGAAGTCAACAAAGCAATCAATCTGAGCTTGGAGGAAGGAAGAGTTCCCCATACTTCCCAATGGAAGCCGTCAATTTCAGGGAATGGAGAAACCAGTACGGGTTAAGTGACAATGAGGGACAATCCGAGAACATGGATACAATTGAAGGGAGGGTGGCTCTCCGTAAACCACCGGGGAGCCATGAGGGTGCTATGCTGGAGCTGTCGTGGAATTGGGCCTACCGCGACAGGTGACTACCTAAGTGACATGCTTAGAAAATTTCGCCCTTCTATCGTTTTTATTTCAGAAACTAGAAATGGTAGAGATGTTTTGGAAAAAAAAAAGAAGGCTAAGTTCCCCAAATTTTGGTATTCGGATCCAATCGGCAGTAGTGGGGGATTAGCCCTTTGGTGGGTAGCAAATTGTAACGTAGATGTAATTCGGGGTACCCGTTATTTTGTTGACATTAATATTAGTAGCAGTGTTTCCTTTTATTTGACTCTCTTACATAGGGCTGTTGGCAACCAAGCTGCTCGTGTTCGGCTCGGCGTTCGGCTCGGAAAAAGCTCGCCCGTGACTCGGCTCGAAACGAACCGAGCTAGCTCGCGAGCCGGCTCGTTTATAAACGAGCCGAGCTCGAGCTCATGCCTGCTCGGCTCGGCTGGCTCGCGAGCCAGCTCGGTTCGTTGGCTCGAACAATGCAGCTCGCGAGCTGGCTCGTTAGAGCTCGTTACACGGCTCGTCGATCAGCTCGAGAATGGCTCGTGAGCTAGCTCGATTTAGTAGCTCACGAGCTAGCTCGATTTTGGAGCTCGCGAGCTAACTCGATTGGCTCGTGAAATGGCTCAATTTTGGCTCATGAAATGGTTCGATTTTGGCTCGTTTATTTTTAAAAATTCTAGATCTTGTAAACAATAATATTCATTTTAATTTTTTAGTATGCCTACAAATTAATGATAAGTAATAATTCGAAAAATGAGTAGAGCTCGTTTAGGTTCGTTAACGAGCCAGTTTCGAGCCGAGCCGAGTAGAGCTCGAAAGCTTGCAATCGAGCTCGATCGAGCTCGAGCTCGTTTAGGATTGTTAACGAGCCAGTTTCGAACCGAGCCGAGCCGAGCTCGAGCCAAAAAAATTTTGGTCGAGCCGAGCTCGAGCTCGATTGATCGAGCTTGGTTCGAGCTCGAGCCGAGCTCGAGCTGGGCAAAGCTCGGCTCGGCTCGGCTCATCAACACCCCTACTCTTACATGCCCCAAATGACACTAATGAGAGAGCGCACCTATGGACCTCCCTCTCGACCCTTAGAGACAATCAAGATGAACCATGGGCCATAATGGGCGACTTCAACGCTCTAGTTGACAACAACGAGAATGCGGTGGCCTGCCAATTAGACCTGAAAGCACAGAGCCCTTCAAAGATTTCATCTTCAACAACGAGCTTATCGATATTGGATTCAAAGGACAAAGGTTTACGTGGACGAACTACCAAGATGGCAATGACAACATCAAGGAAAGGCTCGACAGGGTCCTGTGCAATCTAAAGTGGAGAAATGTGTTTGGCAACGCAATCCTCTACCATGAATCGATCATCGGTTCCGACCACGCTCCACTACGTCTTGAATTACAAGGTGAACAAAGAATCAAGAAGGCCCCATTCTGGTATGATACAAGATGGTCAGAGTACCCTCAATGTGCCAATGTAGTTGCAAAATCTTGGAGGAATAATTCAACCCTAAAAATGAATTTATCTAACCTCCAAAAGGAGCTGAGCCATTGGAGCAGGAAAGAGGTGGGTAACAAACTCATGGAGATACAAAGCATTCAACATCAGATTAATGATCTTATGGAACAACCACGAAATGATGAAACTATTAGATGTGAGAAGAATCTCCTTAATCGGCTCAACACGGCGTGGAGACAAGAAGAATCTTTTTGGGCGCAAAGAGCTAGGGTTGCTTGGCTGAGGGAAGGAGATAGAAACACCAAGTTTTTCCATACGTCTACCATCCAGAGAAGCCATAGGAACCTTATTACCAAGCTTAAGATAGGAGAAGATGCATGGGTAGAGGAAGAGGAAGACCTGAAGGAACATATCAATAGCTTTTTCAAGGATCTATTCGCGGGTAAGGAACATAGAAACACTGAAGGGATCGAGAATGAAATACCACGAATTGTTACTGATGAAATGAATGAGGAGCTTACCAAGGAGCCAACGGACACCGAAATTCGATCAACTGTGTTTAGCATGGGCCCCTCTAAGGCTCCTGGGCCGGATGGTTTGCTGGCAGATTCTATAGGACCTATTGGGACATTATAGGCCTCAAGTATGCAATGAAGTAAAAGGGTTCTTCTCCCAAACATCTATGCCGGAGGGGTGGAATGATACTCATTTAGTTATCATACCCAAAATACAGAACCCGGAGAAAGTTTCCCAATTTAGGCCAATCAGCTGTTGCAACTTCAATTATAAAATCATTTCAAAGATCTTGACAGAACGTCTGAAAAATGGATCCCTTCGATTGTGGCCGAAATGCAGATAGCGTTCACCGGGGGGAGAGCAATCCAAGACAATGTCATTATTGTGCATGAAGTGATGCACTACTTTAAGAATAGAGCCGGTAAACATAAATGGGAGATGATGCTAAAACTGGATATGAAAAAAGCGTACGATATGGTGGATTGGGATGGACTTGACTTAATTCTTAGAGCTATGGGCTTTTGTAGAGTGTGGTGTGATTGGGTGAAAGAATGTGTTAGACTGTTAAGTTCTCAGTTATGATCAACGGACAACCGTCAGAGTTTTTCCAGCCTTCGCGGGGTATTCGCCAAGGAGACCCACTCTCACCCTTTCTCTTTATCATACTCACCAACACCTTATCCTTCCTTATTGAAAAAGGGGTCAGAGAGGGGAAGTTCAAAGGTGTCCAACTAAATAAGAAGTGCCCGCTCCTAACGCATGTCCTCTTCGCAGATGACACCATTCTGTTTGGGGACGCATCAGCCAACGAGGCGATCAATATTGTCAAGACCATGGATGCCTACGCTAACATCACGGGACAAACGATCAACAGTGATAAGTCCTAGTGATATTCAGTCGTCACACCCCTAATGCTCTCAAACTGATTGTAAAAGGTTATTTGGGGTTCAATGACTCGCTGGGGAATTGGCAAATACTTGGGGGTCCCAACGGAGTGGGGGCGATCAAAGAAGGAGGTGTTCCAGTTCCTGATAGATAGAATGGAGGGTTTGGGCCAATCTTGGAAAACCTTATGTTTATCCTATGGGGGAAAAGAGACACTACTAAAAGCAGTCTACCAGAGTATCCCTACCTATGTCATGTCGTGCTTCCTCCTCCCAAAGGATATCACAAACAAGATGGACTCTAGACTTCGAGCCTTCTTCTGGGGAGGGTCCATGAACAAAAAATCAATCCATTGGGCCAAGGATTCCATCCTCACCAAACCGAAAAAGGAAGGAGGGCTAGGATTCAAGGACTTTAGAAATTTCAATTTGGCCCTCCTAGCGCGGCAAGGTTGGAGACTACTTAACCACCCTGACCACCTGTGGGCTCGTCTACTAAAAGGTCTCTACTTCCACAACAAGGACTTCATGTCGGCGGAAAAAGGGAAACACTCCTCTTGGATCTGGGCAAGCCATTGCGATGCCAATCTGTCACTCAAAACCGGAGCTAGGAAAAACCTTGTTAGCGGAAATAACATTGATATGGGAAAGGATCCGTGGATTCCGTCAATGCCAAATTTCCGCCTCGTCTCTATGCCCCATAGACCGATCATGGCAGAACAGTGCTTCAACGATAATAAAGACCAATGGGACGCAGACAAGTTGTCAAGTTTCTGCTCCCCGACGGAGATAGAAGAAATCATGAAGATTCCCATTGGCCCAACGCAGAGTGATGATTTTTGGGTATGGCACCTGACCCAAATGGGAGGTTTTCAGTAAGGTCTGCGTATCACACGCTCCGGAGCTTCCAGACCCAACTCCCTACCAGTGACCCCTTTCAGATGGATGAGGCGATTTGGAAATGGATGTGGAGGATTCAGGTACCGCCGAAATTCTTGTTCTTCATTTGGCGGGTGACGAGGAATGCTTTAGCCACCAAGCTAAACCTATGGGCTAGGCAATGTGCCAACCTACCGTTATGCCCCATGTGTTTCAAAGAAGACGAAGATATTACCCATTGTTTCTTCCGGTGTGAGAAGGCAGCTGAAACTTGGAGAAGGGGCTATCCAACGATTCAGACCCCTGATCAAACACGAACGTTCTCGAATGGTTGTTCTTAAACCACCAAAACCATCACAACTTCAACCACAAAAAGTGCATCGCAATTTTATGGGAAATTTGGAAAGCAAGAAATAGAATGGTCTTTCATCAGGAAGGTCTAAGCGTAGATACCATTTTGGAACTCACAGAAGACGATTTTGGAATGGAATGACCTGATGGGGACACAAGATACCCCCAGAACCACTAGACCACCTACAGTGCCTAGCCCACCGCCTCCTGGCAGTTTACCAGCATGAGATTTCTGTGACGGCTCCTTCGAACAGACATCTAGTGCGGCGGATATGGGTTGTCATCATTAACTCCCATGGGCAGGACTGAAGGGATATCTGGTCGGTTTACGTGTTCATCACCAGTGGTGGCAGAGGCAAAAGCCCTCTAGAGGCTTTAAGAGCGGCAGCAGCCCTCCCGGACACTCTAGGATCAAGACGGACAGCCTAATTCTAGTGGAGGCACTTAAAGGAAAGACTTCGTCATGGCCTTGGCAGTGCTATGCTTGGGCTGCTCATCATGAAGAACATTATGCTTGCCCACGATCGAATTTCATTAGCCTCATTCCGAGGCGATTGAACCGTGCAGCTGATTGGGTGGCAAATGTGCTAGATGTGATACTCTCCCTTACAATTGGACTAATGATGCAAACCTTGTAACCTTATTGTAAGTGACTGCCCCGTGGTGGATGAATAAAATTCGAATGTTTCTGTCAAAAAAAAAAGTTGTTGTCTCCATCATTACGAGAGAAAAAAAAACACAATCATGCTAACTCCACCTTACGAAGGTACACATAAGTACTTTCTCTACATTGTAATCTCTCTGTTATATGAAATCATCTTTCTTCTTGACGCACGTTTTTCTTATGGTTTAATGTAGAATTTTTCACGATGGTAACTTTTAACAAACAATTTTATTACTATATGTCTATTGGATTGGACCACACCATTGTGTAGAATGTTATTAAGAGTTTGGTACAACAAGAGATGGGTGTGCCATGCTGATCAATGAATTCATTATGGAGAACGTGCAATGAATTGAAATGAAATCATGTTTGTTGTTTCCATGGAAAAACCCATTGGGCCCCAAACTTTGAAAAAAAATGAAGAAAATTTATAGGAAGGTACTAATGGACTAATTTGTAAAATGGTGTTTTAAAGTTTGCATAGGTGGTCCAACCAAAATAAATTTTAGTTATGTTCTATCAACCAAGCTTAACCTTGGATTAGCTGAAAAATGCATAAAATAGTTCGACTGATTGGATCTGCATCAATTTGACTGACCAAAATTACTTGAATCTCTACTCAAATTAACTTTGACTGGCATTTTACCAAAATTTACCTGATTTTTCAACAGTGGTGGGCTGAGTTAGGGTAGAATTGGTTTAACAATTGATCAATCGTGTTTTTATCTATGTCATAACTTGGTTTGAAATTGGCCTAATTTCTACTTCTACTTCTAAATCTAATTTCTCTATGGTCTTTTGTTAAACTAAAATTGAATGACATGTAGTCTGTGGAATCAAGGGTGTCAAGAACTGTTGACACTTCGACCAGTTCTCCATACCAAATCAGTCATTTATCTACCTGACTTTTACAGGCGGATCAGTTATATACTCTTAAGTTTTGATATCTTATCTTGTGTCAAGGATATGAGTTTAATGACATATTTTTAATGTTTTTATACCGTTATAAATTATATTTGATGATATCATTACGGCAATTATATTGAATTTGTATCGGGCCCTCTTGAAAATAATTAACAGTTAAACTAATTGAAACATCCGTAGTTCCCACAACTCATTATTATTTCACATTTATGGTGTCAATCATATGACCTCGTATGTATGGGGATGTTTGGTATTCAATTTAAAAATACTGGATTCTTCAAAATTATGTATTTGAAATGTAGGTTTTCAAATTGGTGATTTTCATAAATAAGTATGTTTGGCATTTGTGTTTTAATTCATAAATTGAAAGTTATATTATCTATTTTGCCCCAATTATTTATAAACATCAATTTCACCTAAAAAGCATAATAAGGGCAATGATGGAAAAAAAATAAAGAATAGGGATTCTCCACAATCTCACCTAAATGTGAGATTCTAAAACCATGTATTTGGCTTATTTTGGGAATTACAATACATGAATTTTAGATAGAAAATTAACAAAAAAACAAGGCATTCACCACAATACATGTATGGTCTAAAATCACTGATGGTTGCAAGATTTAACCTCACAACAATCAAGGTCGTATTCCACGAGGGCCTCTCTCAAAGCACTACTCACACGGTTTATGGACGGTCTTATTACATTTAAAGGAGTTTTAGTTTGAAAAGGAGATAAAAACATAAAGGAAACTAAACAAGAAAGCAAAACAAAACGGTGCAAATCAAAGATAAAGGAGGTTCACTTGGAAAGATAGCTTCATCATGCTCAAGAGGAACAAATGCACAAACAAGCCAAACAGATCGAGGTTGCAATCAAATACCACCGCAAATCCCTTCTATAGACTCAATGCACTCTCGTCGCACTAAGATCCTATCCTATAACCAATCAACCAGGCTCTCGCTCTCAAGCTAAATGACTAAATGCATAAAGGTGTTTGATGAAATGCCAACTACAAAACCCTCTCCTATGACTCTATACCACTAGGCTAGACACCACACTCTCATGTCAATGTCCTAACACTAAGAGAATCACAAAAGACAATCAAAGTTCAATTGAAGAAAAACCTAACGAACACCAAGTGTTCGATAAAATGCACAAGAAAGAAATCAGCAACTAGGTTGAATTGAGATGATCAATCTCTTAGAACAGGCTCTCTTCAATCCCTAGACCTACAAACCATGTAATCTAAGCACTCTCATGCATTTACATCAACAAGGATAGACCAAATCAAGCACATAACATAATTTGGAATTGAAAAGAAGTCTAGAGATCACTTCTTACAATCCAAGATCAATCATGGCAGTTTGGACAATCAACCTATATCCTACACAACTATCTATCAATCCCAAGGAAACCTAAGAAATCAGTCACACATGGCCAAGGAAATGAAGGAAGAGAAAGAAAGATGATCACCAAGAACACCATGGCAATCCTCCTCTTGCAAAGCTCCCTTTCCAAGGTTGTGGACATCAATCCAAGCTCCTCTACTTGATTGCACCTTGCTCTAGGGTTTTGGATTGGAGATGAGGTGAAGTGATTGAGAATTGAGAGAAAGGGTTTTTACGAAGGGAGAAATCGAAATAATAGTGAGTTGATTCCCCAAATTTCCCACCGCCTCTCTCTTAAATATACCGCTGGAAATACCTGAATTTTTGGCGAAAACCACTACAAAAAAGCTCTTTAGCGTCGCTTACCGGGGAAGAGTTTAGCGTCGGTCGATTAAAAATGACGCTAAACCCTTGACTCGCGTTGACCAAGGGTTTTGGGTCGGTCGACAAGTGACCGACGCTTAAACTGACCAAAAACGACCTAAATTTGGTTTTCGGTTAGAAACGAACCAACCAGCTTTGGCGTCGGTTACCGACAGTTTTAGCGTCGGTTACCGACATGTTTTAGGCGTCGGCACCGCCAAAACATTTATTTTAAACCCCGACCTGCCTAAAAACACATATATTTAAACCTCCACGCCACCCCCCTAACCCTAATCGCATCTCTCTCCTCCATCTTTCTTCTTCTTTCTCCTCCAACCTTCTTCTTTTCCTTTCTCTTTTTCTAAACTTTTTATGAAATTCTTCTTCTTCCTCCTCTTCTTCTTCCTCTTCTTCTTCTTCTTCCTTTTCCAGATCTCCTCCGTCTTTCTCTTCTTCCTCCTCCACCTTCTTCTTCCTCTTTTTCTTCTTCCTTTTCCAATCTCCTCCATCTTTCTTCTTCTTCCTCCTCCACCTTCTTCTTCCTCTTCCTCTTCTTCCTTTTCCAATCTCCAATCCAGCCTCCCTCTTCCTCCCATCCTCTTCCTTTCTTCTCCTCTTTCCTCTTCTTCTCCTCTTCTTCTCATCTTCTCTATTTCTCCCCCAGCCATCTGTCTCCAGTCATCCGTAGCCATCATCGCGCCGTCGCCGCCGCCGCCACCACCATCACGTTGATCGGTCAAGGATTGACTGATTGGACAAGTAGTGACCAAAATGGTGACCTAATAAATTTAAGTGACCAAATTGTATAACTGGAAAAGGGAGTGACTGATTGGACATTAATAGAAAATGGAGTGACAAAATAGAAAAAAAATAAAAAATGAATAAAAAAAACGAAAACAAAAAAAATTTGGGTTGGTCAGCGACCCATTCGGTCATGGATTTGCGTCGCTCGTTATACGGATTTAGCGTCTGTCGCTTTCTGACCGACGCTAAAATTTAGCGTCGTAAGAATTGGCGTCACTTTTTTGAGCGACGCTAATCTTTTAGCGTCGGTCACAGCCGACGCTAAACACGTCCGGTGACCGACGCTAAAACACCGCTTTTTTGTAGTGAAACTAAAGTTTTCGCCGAAATCTCTTGGAAAATCCCTGAGCTGGCCTTGCATCCTTCATAGGTTTTCGGCGAAACTCTGTAAGTTTTCGCCGAAAACTTCTTCACAAAACACAACGTCATATTTTCGGGTTCCTCCGTTTGTGGCAAGCCGATAGTTTTCGGCGAGAACCAAGAGTTCTCGCCGGAAACCTTCTTCTTTTGCTGTGCACTTTTCTCGATTTTGCAACGGCCATATCTCCTCCGTCCTAGCTCCGATTGACCCCCGTTTGACCTAACGTGATCCTTGTCACCAGTACTACACGCCAAGTCCTGAAAATTCCAAAAAACAACTCAATAGACACGGAATTGGCCTCAAAGTAGCAACCAACAACAAATGGACACTTAGCACAAAACTTCAATAAAAGCATATTAAGCATGACATTTAAGGATCAAAACGGGCACTTCATAGTCATCATAAGCTCAAAAATGTACTAAATAAAGTCACATCAATCAACCCCTCCAAATCACAAATACCAAACATCCCCACATGTATTTGGCGGAATGATTGTCACACCACACTTGAGTATGTACCACCAAGTGATCAATTAAAGTATAAAAGTATTAATAATTATCACCTTATTGTAATAGTACCCAAAACCCACTTTGCCTCCATAAAACAAAAGAAAAAGTATGTATTTAGTTGTGTGAAATACTTAAAACATCCCGAAACTATAGAGGGGTTACAAACCGTACTAAAACTTAATTCGTTATAGAGTGACTCTATTATTATGAAACGGGTTACAAGTAGTCCTAATGACGTCATCAGTGAACTTTTTCAGCCATTTTGCCATGTCATCATTGACTTGCCTAAAAAATATAATTCATGTTTAAATCAATTTTAAGATGAATTTTAAATAATTTTCGATGACATTCAATAGTGACTTGGCAAAATGGCTGAAAAGTACTTCGATAACCGTCATTAGAACTATTATTAACTCATTTCACAGTAATTAGAAAACTACTCTGTAATAGATTACAATTTTAGAACGAGTTTGTAACCCCGCCTATAGTCTCAAGATATTTTTGAGTATTTGACCGTTGTACAATATTACTAGTTACACATGCTGCCGCTTCATTATTCTACATAATAAAGTTTCGTACAACTACCACTCAAGTTGTACAAGTTGGCACTCTAAAAACAATAGGAACATTTCTCGAAAAATTATTAACTTTATACACAAAAACTTAATCTTAATAATCATAATGGTGGAATGGTAATAATTGGTTTTGAACACATAGGTTAGAGCCCTTCTCACAAATTTCCACATCATCACTCAATTTTTAAATCAAAATTCAATTATTTTTTCTTTCTTTTCATTAAATTGATGAATGTTCAAACTTAAACACCCTAGGATGAAATTATAAGTACTTTAATGTTAAATTATATTACTTAACATAAAATAATATATGAAAAATAATTTTAAATTATAGCACTTTTATAAAGAATTATTAAATTTTTTCCAAATACATATTTTTTAACAATCCTTTGACAGTAATAATTCTTTTATTATATTTAATTTATATTTAAAAATTGTAGTCTAAAATTTTAAAAAAACAATATATTATAATTCTTAAAAATTTAAATTGGAATAATTATTCATAAAATATAATTAACTATGGTTTATGATGAAATAAGGATCAAATACTTATAAAAATCTCTAGACATTTTTGGGGATTATTGGTGGATACTTACCCAAAATTTAAAATTATTTAAATAAATTTATCTCTAATTATCAACGATGATCATTACAAAAAAAATCATTTTTTTATTTGTGGGTTCAAGCTTTTTGGGGCACCAAGTCAGTTCGATCAGTTCATTTATAAGAATTATTTTTGAAATTTATGGAAGAAGTAATTTATGCATTGGTAATATGAGTTTAATTTAGAAAAAAATGGTTTTTTTTGAATCACTAGATAACGGTTAATAAGTTTTTGATTTACATGTTGGGGTTCATTTAAAACAATAGGAACGGGATTTTCATGTACTTAAAAATATTGTTTACTTTTGTCGTGGTTTTGGTTTGATATGATATTACAAAGCTAATTAGTTCGGGGTTGAGTTGAGTTTAAAGGGATATTTAGTCAAACGTGAATTGAAATTATAAATTTTCATCCTTTGCAACTTAGAAAGGTCGATTAAATAATTTAACCCAGGGAAAAATTTGAGTAAAACCTTTGATAATTTATACAAAAAATTAAAAAATAATAAAAATTTGTAAAAATAGAGTTAATAAGGGTCAATACAATTAATAGGGTTGAAGACCTTGGGTAAACTTGGGAAAACAAGATATAAATTTGTCGTTTTTTGATGCTCCCATATAGATTTTGATGACATTGTATTATTGCCTAAAGGATTGATGGTGCTAATAAGGAACAAAAAATGTGTTTGGAACAAGTTAAATTTTCATGGCAATGGCGACGAGAAAGCTAATGTGCTTTAAACAAAAAGATTTTGAATGGTAATTTCTCACCCGACACGGGTTTTTGGTCCACACAAAAGAATTTTTTTAAATAAGTATAGTTTCTTTTGAATTTTTAAATAAGCATAAATATATGTTGAAATGAAAAAATTTTTTAAACCATTACTCACATAAACTTTTGGTTTCCAAGGAATAAAAAATTAAATAATTACCTTGTTAAAAAAATTCCCGATCAAAGGGTCGGGTTCAAAACTAGATTATTTATAGGGGAAATTTAATCCTTAAACAAATGGAAAAAGTGCTTTTAAAAAGAAATTTAAAACATTTAAAAATACAAAAAGACTAAAAATGAATTAATTTTTTTTGTGGAGTCACCCAAGAAACTAATATAGCCAAACTAAAAGAAAGGGAAGAAAATGGGTGGGGTTGGGTGTGCACACATCACACAGTAAAAAAATCCCAGAAATTCGGCGAGCTACCAATTTCATTGGTTCCAGCCCGGCGCCTGGTCCAATAATGGAGTCCCAAGTTGTTGGTCCCGCGGAGTGTTTTACCCCGTAATAGCGTGAGGGGTAGTCGTCAAGGAAAAGGGGGGCGATCATTTTAAGAATGGGAGGAAGGAGAGTAACGTTTTTCCGCGGAGCGTTTGTTCCGGGTAAAAGTGTTGTCCCCGTTAATGGGTTCGGGGGTATTTTTGTACCCCGCCTTGGCCCAAGGCGAATCTTAGCCCTCGTTTTAGCTCCCTAGGATGTTACACTTCCGCTCTTCTTGGAAACCAATGTCGCCGATAACCCTGGAGGCCGCCACCTGGGCCGTCCTTTGGGCCTCACTCCACTTCCTGGGCCCCGTTCGGCCCAAGATTTACCGCCTGGTCCGACCCCCGCCCACCGCTGGTTGGGCCGCCATGTGGGGCGCCTCGTGGCCGTCGTGGGGCCCTTAGGACTTCCCTCGGGCTGGGCCCCCAATTGCCCCCAAGCCCTTATTCGAGCTTTCTTGGCTGAGGTTTACTTAAAAACTTGGATCGCTTGTCTCGCGATCGCCGTAAGAGGACCCATCAATTGGGCCCCCCAGCCCTTAATTGCGAGTTGCTTGCTGAGGGTTTACTTATAACTGGATCGCTCCCTTTTTGTGTCGCTTTAAACGCATTGCTATCCTTCGCCTTTTTGCCTTGTCATTTTGTCGCTTTGTGTCTGGTCTTATCGCCTGTTTCTTTTGTCGCTGCTTTCTATTGCGCCCCTTTTTTCCAGTCTTTCCCCGCACCTCTCTACCGCTCATGGGGATCATGGTCTTTTTCTCCCCACCCTTGCTGGGGGAAGCTGGGGAAATCCCGGGGTATTTAGTAATTGCCCAGAAAGCCTCATTACCTTATCCCTTCAGACGTCACTCAGCCGCGCGCGCCCCCAATGAAACGTCGCGACGGCTCGCCTTCCCCCCAACAGCCTTTTTAACCGCGCGTGTGACTCACTCATTCACCGCGACGGTTCCACTCCCCGCTCATGCACTCTATATAAACCCCTTCTTACCGTCTTCCTCCTTTTTTACTCCTTCTCTGACACCTGACTCCCCATTTTTACAGCCTTCTTGCCCTCACACTGCCTCCTTACTCCTTCCGGCGAGCCCTCCACTATCTCTCCTTCTCCTTTGATAGGGAAAAAACGTTCGTTTCTCCTTTTCTCCGATCACCCGAAAATTTATCTCTTCCTGCCTTTTTTCCCAAATGTCTGGAGCCCCCGACGCCCACCCTGGTACGTGACTCTTCCCCTCTTTCTCACTCCCATTGCCGCCCTTTGCCGTGTGTTTCCTTCTTCTTTTTTTTTTGCTTCTTGTGTTTTTTTTTTAAACCATGATTCCGCCTCCGAAAGCCAAAACCCAAAGTCATTCCTATTCCCTGGTACCGATTCTTCCACCCCCCCTTTCATCCTCCTCTTCGTCCTCCCCTTTCCTTCTTCCAGTCATTCCCCTGAACGGGCACCATTAAACCCCCCAAACAACAGCCGAAACCTCGTCTCCCCCAAATTTCCGACGTAGCAGGGAGAATTTGATGAATCTCCCGCCTCTGCCTTTTTGGGGTCCCCACCAAAAAGGTTCGAGCGGCCCGTCATGGGGTCGAATTGATCCTGAGGCGACTAGAGTCACCGGCCCCTACCCATTGGAAACTGGCGACCCTATGTGGGAAGAGCCACCTGTGCAGCGCACGGTCATCGGCCCGGGCTACTTTCCTTCGGGGTCGGGGAGAAATCGCCCGCGTTTTTCCGTTCGCCATGCTCCGTCAACCTGGAAATTCGCCGTGGCCTCTCGGCTTTCCACTTTTTGGCAATTCCCCCGCCAGGTTGTGCACGGGGGCCTGGACCGAGGCCTTAAACCAATGGCCTTCGCCTTCCGCCATCCTCGTTCCCCGGTCGCCCTGCTTGGTGCTTTGGCGCTCTCTTTTTTGGCCAAAAATAAGTCGGGTGTTGGGCTACAGCCTCTGCCTTTGAATGCAGTTGTGCAACCAAGAAGATCGCCCCCCACTTTTGGGTTGTTCCAATTAATTCATTATCCCAAGCACACCTCTAAGGGCATCATTTTTCGTTCGCCGAGCTGAACTTACACAAAAGGCATTTACTCATCACCAAAAACCTCCCCCTACATGGTACCATTCATTTTTCTACTCCGCCCCAGCGACACAGATCGTTTTTTGGGCTTCGCTGCTCCCTTCATCCTTGTCTTCTGGTGACGTGATTTTTTTCTTTCAACGCCGAGCTTGATCCAAACTCCTGATGAGATACTCCTTCGCGCCAGATCCTATCTTGTTTTGCCATCATCTACCCGACCACTTCTGCCTGCGGACTGCCCAGGCGGAATACGGGTGGAGGTATACTTTAGTCTAGGGGTGCTGATTTTTTCCTCCCTTCCTACTGTCGCCGGGTTTATCTTGCGTATTGAGTCGTCGTAGCCAAACCCTTAGGAAAAGTTTTAACCTTTATTTTTGTCGCCTTTTTTGGTGTTTTCTTTTCTTTCCCCTTTTTTATACTAATCTTTTGGGTGTACCTTTCCTAGGGGCCGTTAAACCCGCTGGGGGCCTTTCCCTTTGTACACCAGCGCGCGTGGGCCCCGGGCCCCCGAGACCGTCCCAGCCCCCTCTGAGGCCGCCCCCCCGTCGCCCCTGCCTTTCTGCCAACCTTCGCCCGAGAAATCAAAGGGGAAGAGAAGGCGGTTGAGACGGATGAAAGCCCCCCTTCCCTTTAAAGAGAAAAGAAAGCTGGGGTTTCCAAGCCGAGGAGAAAGGCAGGTGAGGCTCAGCAATCCACCGCCGCCGCCTCCACCAGTGATAGAGGTGGAGGATGCCGATGCTGAGACTGAAACCCCCCTCCGCCGCTCTCGTCGCCAATGCCTCCGCCGCATCCATGCCAATCCTCTAGGGAGCCCTTAGAGCATCCTGCCGACGGGAAGCATCTCATTAGACTCCCCACCCCTACAAAACCAAATTTTTCCTTCCCCCGGGATTTCCCGGGGCTATCCCGAGTCCTAGCCAGCTCCGGAGCTTGATCTTCGTTCCCCCCGAGCCCCCGCTCGCGACCACTCTCGCCCGCCTCCTGTCAACAAAAGGGCCGCGCCCGCCGGGCCACTGGACAAGCGAGCTAACAAACCCCCCTTTGATCGCCCTGATCCTAGCGGTCGCGAAGGTGAGGGGGCCCCTTTCCCCCCCCTACTTTTTGCCGTCGTTCATCCGGTGGGGATCCCACAATATCGCCCCGGATGGCGAGGACATCACGGAGGAGTTCTCTCCCTGGTGTTCTACGAGGGGTGACCGCTCCCTGGTGAGGGCTCGGAGGTTACGGACCTCATGGGCGACTTTTTTGCCCCTCCTTCAGGTAAATATGCGAAGTCAATTTGCTCGTCCGCTTCCCAACTCTGCTCGCTTTTTTTTTTTTCTTACCCCCTTTATTTGTTTTTTTGCCTAGGCCGTGCCAGCGCGGCGATCTTTCCTTTGCATGCAAACACTGCAGGAGGAGAAAACGGAGGCTGAAGGAGGATGTGGAGAATCTGCGCCTTTGCGCATGGATCTCACCCGTTACCATAACGAGAGAAGGTATTTTATTCATTTTGCCTCTTTGTTTCTCCCTTTTTTATACATACTTTTTCCGACGCCCCCTTTAAACGATCCTTGCTAAACCCCACGTTGCTGTTTGTTTGCTTGTCTTTTATCCTAGCGACGGGCAGATGCGCGACTTCTCGCTGAGTCGCTGAAGAAAGCCTGGTTTAGGTGACCGGGCGGATTTCCCAGAGGGAGGGCGCCCAGGAGGACTTGCAATCTGCTTAACAAGCACTTGTCGCCCTTGAAGCCGAATTGGTTTGAGGTTCGTCCCAAAAGGCGCCAGGGGGGAGGATATAGCCGCCAAAAGGGGGAAAAGACCCAAAGGAGCGCTGAATGATTTCCTTTGGCGCTGAAGTCGCGGCGGATCGTGATCTTGTTTGCGCCAAGGCTCAGTACGATGAACGTGGCTTTACACTCATGCCTCGCAGGGCGAGAGAATGCGCGTAGTAAGGCGCGTCGTAATGAGTTCTACGAGCTGTTTCCAACAAGGGCTTGCCAGGGCAAAAAAGGGTTTTACAAAGCCGCCCTTTCGGGGTCTCAATCACGCTATAACTTGGGGTCCCGACCTTCCTGATGCCGAGGAGGACTTACTTTCGGGATGCGCTGGGTGGAGCGGGAGATAGTGGCGGCAGATTCAGAATATGTGGCGGCCACTCGCCGCAGCCGTGGCCTTCCTGATCTGAATCTCGAGGGAACAGAGGTTCAGCCGCCATCATCGCCCGAGCCCCCTCACCAGCGCAGGACTTCATTCCGCCGCTTTTCTCCTTCCAAGGCGGCGAGAAGAGCTCCGGCGCTAAAGACCCATGATCTCGCTTTCAACCTGTGCTATGTTGCTACTGTTCAACAATCCTCATGTTTTCTACGTGCTGTTTGTTGCTTCCCTTTTTCTCTTTTTCTTTTTTTTTTGAAAAAAACGCTTTATTAAACCCCCCTCGCGATTTTTTCATCTTCGGTTTTTTTTTATCTTATTTACACCTTCTTGGTCGCTTTGCTTCTTTCGTCTTTAAACTATTTTTAATACTGATAACTTTGATGTCCTTAGGCCCTTACGAACATCCCAATGCCCTTAGTCTTACATGATAAATTGATGCCCTTAAGGGCTTACACCCGCGATTGTAATTTCCCGTAAAGGGCTTACATAGCGTCCCAATGCCTAGGTCTTACATGAAAAATTTGATGCCCCTTAGGTCTTACACACGATTTGTTAATTTCCGTAGGTCCCCTTTCTTACGAACCCCCCTGCCCTTAAGGTCTTACATGATAAATTTGAATGCCTTAGGTCCTTTTTAAAAGCGATTTTTTAATGCCGTAGGTCTTACATAGCGATCCCAATGCCCTTAGGTCTTAATGATAAATTTTTATGCCCTTGCTTACACAGCGATTTGTTAATGCCCGTAGGTCTTACATAGCGATCCCATGCCCTTAGGTCTTAAAATTTATAAATTTGAGCCTTAAAGGTCTTACAAAAAGCGATTTGTTTTAAAGCCCGTAGGTCTTACTTAGCGATCCCAATGCCCTTAGGTCTTTTCATGATAAAATTTTATGCCCTAGGTCTTACACAGCGTTTGTAATGCCGTAGTTTTTACATAGCGATCCCAATGCCCTTAGGTCTTACATGATAAATTTATTCGCGAAGACAATATTTGATTCAATCATTAGGGGCCCCTTTGTTGCCTTAAAACTAGCCTTTGGTTACAATTTTCTTTTTTAAACATAATATCGCCTGAGATGCATGGAGTTTTCCCAAATTTTGGGGATCTTTGCTCCATCTAACTCTGCTAGTTTGAAGGTGTTGGCCCCCCACCACTCGCCCTACTCTGTATGGGGCCTTCCATCCGGGGTTGAGCTTGGGCCGGGCCCCCACCGCCGGCCTGAAGATCTTTCGCAGCACAAGCATTTAGCGCGATGTGATGTGTCGGAGCTTTAAATTGTACCGCCTGGCTAACTGCTTCCTTTTCAAACGACCCCCCGCTCTGTGCCTTTTCCCTTTTTTTTTTCTCAATCAATCTACTTAAGCATCAATTCTTGTTCGTGACCTCATCCCTGATTTTCCCGTCGCCGTTTTATAAACCGTACGGTGAGCCCAAATACATGAACAAGCTCCTCGACCCATACGCCCTTACAGCCATCCACTCTTTTCTTTATCTTGTAAAAAATAAGCTTATTAGCCGCCTCTGCTTGTCCATTGGGTTGTGGTAGGCGACCGACAGCGAATCTCAATTTATCCTCAGATCGTCACAAAATTCTTTAAAAAGACCTGTGAGTCAAACTGAGTTCCATGGTCACAATAAAAACTTTCTGGGATACAAATCTGGTGACGATACTTTATAAAAGCAAACTTCTGTATCTTTCTTGGGGGGGGAAACTTGCCACCGCTTCTTTTTTTTCCCCAAACCCCCTTGGTGAAATAATCAAAACCCCCACGATGAGGAATTTCCTTTTCCCGGAAGCTTCCGGGAAAAAGTCCTAGGATATCCATCCCCCACCTCGCGAAGGCCACGGGCCCGACATTCGCCTGGAGCGCCGTTGCTGGCAACTTGTATAACTTGCAAATTCTGACATTTGTGGCATTCTTCACCAGGTTTGCCAGCCTCCTTTCTCATTGTTGGCCAATAAAGCCCTGTATATTAAGTTCCTTTTCCCAAAATTCTTGTTCCCAAGTGAGTACCACATACTCCCCGAATGTACCCCTCAGGCCCAAGCTGCAAACCCCCTCTCCCAGCATCGCAATTGGGGCCCATAGCTGATTTCCGATAAAAGGGTCTCCCCCCATTAAAAGTACATCTCCCTGTTTCCGCCGGAGCTGGCGCTTTCGTAACGGTCACTTGGTACAGTGTCGTTATCCAAGTAAATTTAATAATAGGCGTTCCGCCCAGTCGCTTTTCCAATTCCGTTAATCACGTGAAAACACTGCTCCCCCCTTGTTCTTTTTCCATTTGACCATTCCCCCTTCTTCAAAATCAGTTCCCCGTTGCTATTTTCGATAATGCACCCGCTTTGGAAAATCTCCTCCCTAGCAATCTGGATATAACCACCTCTTAAATTTCCGAATAGAGTTTTACCTATCAAAATGGGGAGACGACCCTCCTTTACCTCAAAGCCCCATTAACTTGGTTGACACTATCCCCCCGAGCCCTGAAAACTGTTTGTTAGAAATCCCATCCCTTAGCGATTCGCAACCAGCCTTAATCCCCCGTACTCAGCTGAAATGTTGGTTCAAATGGTTGGAACGCAATGCGACTCGTGGAGGACCCCCCAGGAGCCCTTTAAAAGGCTATCCGCCCCGACCCCCTTTCCCCCCGGGGGCGCCATCTGGAAAAACGTTCCATTAAAATCGCCTTCCCCCGGTATTTCTTGTACTGCACCTTCGACTACAAAGTCAGCAAGGACCTGGCCTTAAACCCCGTCGTGGTTGGTCCCGAATCATATTCGCTTAGCTCATCCCCCCACTTAGCTAATCCCCCTGCCAGCCAAAGATTTTAAAAACGCATTCTTAATGGGGAAGGTCGTGAGCACTTATCGTGTGTGCCTGAAAATATGGCGCAACTTCCTGGCCCCGCAGACCACAGGATGCCATTTTTTCTATCCCCGGGTACCTTGTTTCGCATCGACCAAGTTTTTACTTGTATAAAAAAAGGTGTTCCCCCTTTGGGTTCTTCGAACTAAGACCGCACTAATCCCTTTGGAGAATCGGATATAAGAAATAATCTTCACTTGATTCGGAGATGCAAGTACAGGAGGGGAAAATTAAAAACGCTTTAGCTCTTCAAAAGCCTTGTTACATTTTCATCCATGCAAATTTTGATGCATTCTTAAATTTCGCAAAGAACGAGAAACGGTCGGCGACCTTTGGAAATGAACGATTGATTCCGTGTTTCCAATAGAACCTGAACCTCCTTCCATTTTTTTGGGGGGGCATGGGTGTAATCGCCGCGTCGCGCTGGTTTAAAGCTTCATCCCTCCCCTGGTTATGAGGTATCCTGGGAAAACTTTCCTGTGTCCCCCCCCGAACACGCACTAAAGGTTAAACCCTAAGCGAAAAATCTGTAGGTATTGAAGGTTCCCCCTTTAAATCGCCAAAAGGTTTATTAATCTTACTTTGACCACAGTCATCCCCATACGCCTCCCAAATTTGGCCCAGCTTTGACAAAAACTTGTCGATCATTTCTGGTAAGTGCCCCCAGCATTTTTTGAGCCCCCAAAAGGGATCCTCGATAGCAGATTCGGTGGGCGTATGAAAGCCGTTTCCTTGATCTTGCTTGCTAAAAGAAATTAAAAGATATCCCGAAACATGTCCGAAAGGACAGCATTCATTGTTCGCCCTTGCGTCTACCAGTGCTCTATGTTGGGAAGGGGTAGATCCTTGGGCAAGCATCTTTTTGGGTTTGGGGAAGTCCCCACCGCCCCCCCATTCCCATGCCCTGCGATTTCTTGACAAGAAAATACATTTGCCAACCACTCAGGATATGTACCTCTTTGATAAACCCCCCTGCCTCAAAAATTTTTCCACTCATTTGGGTAACCGCCCGCTTTCCTTTCTCGCAGAAGTCGCCGCTTTTGCTGACGGGCGACTCCCCGGCTCGATGCTAAGAGGTTTGATGATGTCTGGCAATTCCCGGCATTTTCGTTGGTAAACCTGCGGGAAAGGTTCGAAATCTTGGGGGAAATTGACCAACTTCCGTTTATTTAAACGCTCAGGTAGATGAAACTCGAACTGTCTTACTTTCATCCTCTTGAACAGCCGTATTGGGACGCTGATTCTGCTGGAACGAATTTTTTTCTCCCTTTTTCTCCGCCTCCAAGTTATGGTGAGGCCACGGTTTTAGTCGCCGCCCTGTAACTCTTGGCGATGTCCCGGTTTTCCCCAGGCCAAATATTCCTTCATTAGTAGCGAACTTCAGAAATTGTGCACTGGGGAGGAGATGGCCGGAAGGGGGCGAGTGCAGTCCCCCCTATGATCATTTTTTACGTGGTTTTGGCAACCATGACTGGAAGTCGAGGTTTCGGGTGTCCTAAAGTCTTCACCCCCAATGGTTATTGCCATCGTGGCATTCCTTTGATGGAACTGGTGCCCCTGAAAATCCTGAATGGTAGTTTTTGTTGCCTGAGAAGTGTGGCAGGTTCATCTTTGTACAGCCCCCCAAAAAATTAATCCCCCAACTTCCTTGTCAACCATCCCCCGCCCCACTCGACTTTGTGTGTGATTACTGAATCCCCAGCTCCAAACTTGGGCCCTTCCCGGGCCCAAAGTTTCTTCCGAGAACCCCAAACGTGGGCAAACTGACTTGTCTTATACACCCCCTTTGTTTCCTCCTTTTTGTTTTCTTTGTTGGGAATTTTCCCCCCACGAAAGGGTTTTGATAAAGGGGTTTCCCTAGGTCGAGGCTTTTTCTTGCTATTTTTCATTGTCCATAGGCCCCTTAAGTCGGGTAAAAACCCATCACCCTTCTTGTCTTGTGATTCTCCTTGTCCTCGGCAAATCTTTCTTCTTGCGGCTAGTTTTTTTTTCCTTTTTTTGAGCTGAAAATGAAATCCTGAGACGCCTTCGTTTATCCACCTTTCGATTTAAATTTTTCAATTCCCTGCAGCCCTTCGGGGTATGCCCATTAGAGTCATGGAAATCGCAAAATTTTTTGCGACTTCGCTGTTTCCCCCGAGGTGAACATTGGCCCCGGCCAGTTGATGGGGTGTCCTTTGTGCTGATGTACACAGAATCTTCCTTTCGCGACTCTGAGAGGGTTGTAATCTGCCCTACTCCTTTTTGAAATCCTCAAAAACTGATAACCCCTACGCTCCCCTGGGTATCCTTTCTTTGTTAAACGCCTTTGCTCCCCGGGGGCGATATTTCCCGTATGGCCGTGTCTCGGAGGGCGGGGCCCTTTTGGGCCTGCTTGTTCCCTGTAACGGGCTTTTCTTCCATCTTCGCCGCTCAAGTAAAGGTTTTTGCTAACTCTCCTCAATCAAAATAATTTTTGGGTGAAATCGGTTTCCAATTCGGAAAGGACTTGGAGCCACCAAAAAGCAGCGACTCCCCGAAACCTGCCGTTAAGATCGATGGAAAAAACTTGCCGCAGCGATTTCATGATCTACCCTCTTGATGGTTTTGGACGACCCAGTCCTTTTCATCAAAGAACCCCTTCAGCGATTTTTTTTCGGCTTTTGCCTTAAGCTCACCAGCGCTTGCAACGGGACCGTCCTTGTTTTTCTTGCACTCATACTTCTGTGAGAAGATCCTCGCAAAGCCCTCCCACGATGTTATGATGCCCTCTGGTAGATTCATGTACTACTCCCTGGCTCGCCCTCCCAATGTCGCCGGAAAAGCTCTGCAATATGCGGCGTCGCCGGCCTGCTGCATTTGCATGGCGATCTGGAAGGCTTGCAAATGCTCGCTGGGTCGCCAGTACCTACATACCTATCTAGGTTGGCGGAACCAACCCCTTAGGTAGTGGCTCGGCGAGTATCGCCCTGGACAGAGGTTGGCGAACCGCCATCTGTGCAGGGGAGATTTGAGTAGCAGGGAGGAATTGCTGTAACGCTTCCAAATGGGAGTCCTGTGGCGATTGCCTGTCCTGAGTGTTGGCCCTGAGAGCTTGAGCTTGCTGAGCGATCACGTTTTCAACATTTGTGTGAGTTCAGCATTCTGTTGCTCAAGGGATCGAAATCGCTGCTCCAACAGCTCATAGGCATCGCCGGTCGGAATAGTTACTCTGGGACTCCGAGTCGCCCTCGAATTCGCGCTCCATATTTCTTGTGAGGTTTGTGTCTGCTCGAGAACCTGGGTTGACATACTTGACGGTGTTACTCTCCATCTCCTCTTTCGCCATCCTCGCCCATCAGAGTGGGCATCGCTGATGAAGCCATTCGCCTTGAAAAGTCGCCTGTACCGTCCCCCTATCTGGCGCGCCAATTGTTCCAGCCTGGTCGCCTGGTCCAATAATGGAGTCCCAAGCTTGTTGGTCCTCGCGGAGTGTTGTACCTCGTAGTAGCGTGAGGGGTAGTCAGTTCAAGGAAAAGGGGAGGCGATCAGTTTAAGGAATGGGAGAGGAAGGAGAGTAACGTACCGCGGAGCGTTTGTCCGCTGGGTAAAAGTGTTTGTCCTCGGTTAATAGGGTGTACGGGGTATTTATAGTACCCCTGCCTTGGTCGCCAAGGCTGAATCTTAGCCACCTCGTTTGTAGCTCCCGTAGGATGTTGACACGTGTCCGCTCTGTCTTGGAAACCTAAGTGTCGCCGAGTAACCTAGGAGGCCGCCGAGCTGGGCCGTCGCTTTGGGCCTCACTCCACTTCCTGGGCCTGCCTGTTCGGCCCATCTGATTTACCGCCTGGGTCCGGACCCCTGCCCTAGCCGCTGTGTTCGGGCCGCCATGTGGGTCGCCTCGTGGGCCGTCGTGTGGGCCTTAGGACTTCGTCGGGCTGGGCCCATCAGATTGTCCATGCAAGTCACAAGAATCATTAGAATTAAACTGGATCGCATGATCACCATTGTCACACATCTCCCACTCAGTCCTCCAATTCAAACTGTCTTATTGGGCCACTCAGCTAGTTAGGAACAATTTAGGTAACACAATCCATATTTAGAGCTTATATTTGCAGCTAACTCGTCACAATTTCAAATGAATTTGGAATTGAATAACGATAATCAAAATAAGACCGATACCAAAGTTTTTAAGCTGCAATTGCGAGATTAATTGCAATCTAATTTCATTTTCAAATCAATTTTTTATTAAAAAAAAAGCATTTTCAAGTGGAATAATAAATACAGAATGATCTCTCCAAAGTTATATTAGAATAAAAATATGAGCATTTCAAATTGGACCGTCTTGAAAAATACACCTTGGTATTGGGTCTTGAATTGGGCTATTTCTGTGGACCTTGGGCTTCAAATTGTCTTGGGTATGGTTGGGCGTCTTAACTAATGGTGGGTTTAGTTGAAGTCTTTTTCTGTTTTCTGTTTTCTGTTTGGGTGGGGCTGTTGTTGGATGGGTTTGGTTGGCTGGTTCTTTGGGTTTGGGGGAACGTAGACGGTATTTGATTGCGGTTGTCTTTTGGGTTATGATTGCTTTGTAAGGGTTCGGGTGGATGGTTGGGCCCTTATCCCTGCCCTGTTGTGTTTTAGCAACTGGGTGCAGAATCTGTACAGCCTTTCTTTTTGATCTATATACATACAAAACTAGCTTTTGTGCCCGCCCCATGGCGGGCTTAGCAAATTAACATTTTTATTTTCTCTCCTATTCATAATTTATAACACTTTAATTTCAATGTTTTTTACTTCGTTAAATTCACATAATATAAAAACACCAAATGTTAACTCTAAAGTAATACCCAATGTACACCTTGTTCATTTACTTCCTAGTTATCAGGAGTTTCATTAGATTTTTTTCCCGAAAGGATTAGAATTTCTAACTAAACAAAATAAAATTAAATATATTACCATTACAATTAACACTAAGAATTGAGAGAGTGCGTATTAAAAATTAAAACCGTTAACATGAGAATTGAAGAGAGTGTATTAGGGTAGCAGTTTGTGCTAGTGCTTCTGCCCTCCACTTAAAGAGAGTGTGATTAGAAGTTAAAATCACGGCTGACTACGTCAATCTATTGGTCATGACTGCCTTTTGGGAGTCACACGGTTTCGAGTTTGGATTGTAATCTTGTTTATTGCCTTCCATAGGAATGTGTGGGCATTACTGAAACCTGGCTGATTTTTATTGATAATTAAGGCGCTTAGCACCACTTTCTTAAAAAAAACATAAATTAAAATCAAATCAACTAAGAATATATATTTTTTTAAATTATGGTTTCTATTGGATTGTTATTTAGTAAATAGAAAGAGACCGATAATTAGTGAAATAGATGAGCACTAAAGTTGTAGAATAAAATTGGGATAATAACATTTTGGCTTCCTCTAATTTGTCAACTTAACAAATAGCCCCCTATACTATAAATCGCTCATTTTACTCATTCCTACTTCGACTACTTTGCCGTTTTGATCCTTCCGTTTCAACTTTTAAAAATAATTTTCTTTTTAAGTATGTAAAAGTTAGTTTCTAAATTAATTAATTGAATAATGTTGATTTGGAGAATCCCTAAATTTAAGGGGAGAAGGATAAAAGGGGTGTGTTCTATATTTGCTTAATAATAGAAGGGTTTTTTTTCCTGCCCTTTGGCAGATTTCATTTATGGAATATATAATTCTGAATTTCATTAGAGAGAGAAAAATAGATAAAAATTTAAGGGGAAAACAACCTTCTTAGCCACTATAATTCTAGTGTTCTATTTTTGTTAAATTTTCATAAATGCTCAACACCCATCTATTTATTTAAATTAAGTTTGTTGTCTATATTATTATAATGTATTTTCTTACTCTATTACTGCTAGTGAGTTACTGGTAGAAACTTTACACATGAGTCCATGAAAAATATGTCCATTCATGATGTAGAAATGAATAAACTCATAGCAAGAAAACATAAATATTAAAAGTGTACAATAACTTTTGTTATCAATATGACGATATTCATGGAAATAAAAAAATGAGATGAAAAAAGAATAACAATATTTCTGAAAAAATAGAGAGTATCAAAAGATAATAAGATGTCTTCCCATGCCAGCCGATACCCAGTTAGAGCGAGAAATAGGGGTGAGAATCTGTTAATTAGGTCATTAGCCTATAAAAATTGGTTTACCTATACCTCCAAGAATATAATTATGATAATTGTCAGTGAGTTCAGAACCCCCTGCTTCTTCTTCTTCTTCTTCTCTCTCTGTTTCCGTAACCCTTAAAAAAAAATCCTCTGTCCATGACCTCTGAGAAATGCAAGACATCCACTCAATTGACGGCGGCGGAGGAGGGAGGAAGGTTGTTCGGCGGTGACCGGAGGTTGAGGCCGCAGCAGCAACAGCAGCAGCATCTCCTAGGACAGAGTCCTCTGTCGTTGAAGTGTCCACGGTGCGACTCCAGCAACACTAAATTTGCTACTACAACAACTACAACCTCTCCCAGCCTCGTCACTTCTGCAAGAGCTGCCGCCGTTACTGGACCAAAGGCGAGTGTCCTCCGTAACGTCCCCGTCGGAGGCGGCTGCCGCAAAACCAAGCGATCGAAGACGAAGCAATCCTCCACTTCCTCATCCGCCGCCGTCTCCAACCCGGCACAACCGTCGAGGCAGGAGCTCGAAGATCAGCCTAAGAAGTCGATCCGAACGATCACTTCTAGTCCGATCCTAAAAAATAAAAATCATATCACAAAAAGAAGAATGAGATAAAGATAAAGTATGTAGGTTTGACAACAGTTCGATTCGGGTTCAATCCGAATAGTTGATATTCGCTCCCTACTCACTGTAGTTTCAGATATAGGTAATAACCACCTTAAATAGCCTTTCAGATAGTAAATTTCATACCGTACTCTCTCAGTTTCGGTCACAATCATAATAAAAAAATTAATTTTAAACTTAAAACTTCGTATAATCTATCACTTTTCAAATACTTATTTTATTCAAATATGTTTTTAGTATGTCTCTAAAAGGTGAAATACTTAGATTCTATAAGCATAATTTTTTCATAACATAAGTATTTTTAAAGGAATTCAATTGACTGGTTCGGGTACAGTTCGGATACTTCAATATCCATACCTACTCATACCCACACATAATAATTTTTAGAGTTTACCCATACCCTAAAAATATTGGATCAACTCGAATTGTACCCTATTTGACCGGTTCGAGTTCTGGATGGATACTATAATTACGATTATAATTGGTATGCCTACAAAGGAGCAAATTACGATTTTTTAAATATTAATATATTTAATATTGAACATTTCAAGAGGTACTATACACACTCAATTATCAATGCATGAGTAAATTAGTGATTTCACTTTTGAAATCATAGAATTAGGATACAATGGTTGGACTTAACCTTCTAATACGTGCTATTCATGGTTCAACAAAGATTTTAGTTAAATTTCATGATCGTCATTGGTGATTTTATGTTAGTGAGTAACCTAGAAGCGAATGTCTTAATTATACATTGAAATATAAAATTCACTCATGTATAAGATATGATGCAAAAACATGCATATATGGGGAATTGCTAGAAAATCATTTTCTCAACATGTCTATTTGAGTATTTTTTTCTTCTCATTGACAACAGTATCTTTCATTCATTTGTTTTGTTACAATTAAAAAATTAATAATATTTATCAAGATAACTTCACAATATTTTTAGGGGTATTTTACCTTTTGAGATTTGAAATATCATGTATGTGATGAAAACTATGGTTTTGTGGTATCTTTGAGTATATAATTTTTAATAAAAATTATTGTTAGAATTTGAGTTTTATTTTCCTAAAACATGAAGAAATCAAAATCTAAGAAACGGAAGAAGAAAGATAATTGGCAACAATAGTCATTAAACATTTTAAAAAAATAGAGAAGAGAGAAAAGAAAATAAATTAAGGAAACATAGGATTGCAGATCTTGACATGATTGTTCAGTGAATGCAAAAAATGTATAGTGAATATCTTATTTAACATAATTGTATTTTTTACAAATTTGTACTCACCTATGTAAAAGTGATTACATTTTGAAATTTAATTAACACTATTTTTTTTACAAATTTTTAACACTGTAATAAGTACATGTAATTTATTCATATTCCTAAAGACGCATTTGAGAATGTGTATCTTGAATATGAGTTTATGTAATGAAATTTAGGAAATTCATCATTTTAATGACACAATTTAAATAAAGCATTTTATTGAATGAACACATTCGAGAATAAAAAATTCAATATTTTTAAATAAAGATCATGCTAAATTTATGATATTTTTAGGTGCTAAACTTTCAATAAATTTTGTGTTGCATAGAAAAAAAATCAGTTAAATTTATTTTATATTTGAAGTGTTGGAGATACCTATTGAAACGTACTTTAATTGTTTTTTTATACAAATATAGGGTGAACACCCAGTGACGCGCGTCACCGGTTACGCTGACACGTGGCGGCGTGTGAATGGTCCATAAAAATAATACACAAAAACTTCATTCTTAAACACTATACTTATTTTTATTACAATTGAATACTCTTATTATTTTAATTTTAATTTTTTACCTCGATGAAACACTATTATATATCTCCCATCTAATATTATCCCATTTCATTTTACTTTCATCCTCTTATTCCTTCTGCGTCTTCTGAGTTGTGAGACCATTGCAGCTGCCTTTTCTTATTCATACCTCTCCAGCTTCCCTCCGTTTGCCGTCTCTTTCTGTTTATTCATCATCTCCACTCTTCGCAGCCGCCGTCTTCATCTTTGCCACCGTATGTTAGGGTTTCTGGATACTTATGTATTAATCACAAAAGATAGGAACAAGCTGTACAAATGGGAAGGAAAAAAAGTTAACCAAACAAACATAATAACTTATATCCCAAAAACAATGGCCTAAAAGGCTAAAACACACGGCAGCTTAAAGAGCACTGCCACTGTACCAAAAATGCCCCAAAAAATAGAGCCTCCCAGGTGGAAGCACAAAACGCACCAGAAAAGATAACCCCAAGAAGGCAAGAATCACTCAAACCCTCCATATCTCCATGTGTCGTTGCTTCAGCGGGTTTATCGATTAGACAATACCTCCAAAACCTCATATCTCTGCGCTTCGATCCCTAAGCGCAGCAACAAACGATTCACTCCACTTCCAAACCCAAACCCTCGTGTTTTCATTTCTTACTGGCCCGTTTTCAATCAGGCCTGCTCGATTAGGAGAGCACAGATTCAGTAGCTTGGCTCGCTCCTGCTTGTTCTGCTGTGTACATAGTTTCGAGGGGATTTGGATGGCATTGGGCGATTTGATGGCGTCTCGATTCTCGTAGACTTCTCTGGCCGTACGTAGCATCCAATCACTACGACGACTACTGTGTATACTCATGGAGATGATGGAGGTTCAGTGGATTTGGCTTCACAGAGGAGAGAATCAGATGCTCCGAGTAGAGTAGTAGGTAGCAGCTATGCCAATGCTGGAGCTAGAGCCATTACAAGTATGGCATATTTGTCTCAGACTGTCGTCTTGTGCGAGCTTCGGCATGAGGCGTTTGAAGTCTCAATTCCTATTGGTCCATCTGTTATCTGACAGTGGTATTGTGTCTAAATGGTGACCTAAAGATCGAGTAAGCATGTATTTGTGGTTGTTATCGGAACATAGGTAGGGATATTTTTCGATCTGGGACCATCTTCAGCTGCCGATCAGTTCGAATAATTTCAGGAATCTTTTCCACTTTCAAAAGAGGAAGCAAATCAAAGAACCCTAACAAGCAAAAGATTAAATTGTATGTCGGCTATATCGTTTTCCCCTTTTCAAATCTCACTTTCTCTATTTAGCAACCACAATGAGGAAGATAACAGTGTTTCATCGAGGTAAAAAATTAAAATTAAAATAATAAGAGTATTCAATTGTATAAAAATAAGTATAGTGTTTAAGAATGAAGTTTTTGTGTATTATTTTTATGGACCATCACACGCCATCACGTGTCAGCGTAACCGGTGACGCGCGTCACCGGAGTGTTCACCACAAATATAGAACTTCATATTAAAAAATTGTGCTGGTAAGGAAAAATAATAGTGAAAATTATTACGTACTCTAAATGATGAGGGGGAAATGTTAAAATGTGAAAAGTAATAGAACGTGGGTAGTTTATTTGCAAATAATTGTAAAAGAAAAAAACAAAAAAAAAATTATTGATTGGTTAAATCCCTACACTTAAGGAGAGAAAGAATAAAAGAAAGGGGTCTTTTATATTTGCATAATAATAGTAATAGATAGAAAAAAAGATAGATAATAGAAAATTTAAAAAAAAAAAAAACTAATGGTGGGTTTAGGTCTATAAACGTCTTGTTTGGTTTCTTATTCTAGAGATTCATTATTAACATTTTATTTATTTTCAAATTGTTTTAAGTCTATAAGAAACGCTTTATCGAAAAAAAAAGTTTATAAGATCGTTTCCTACTTTTTTATTTTAAA
>JAVBHU010000107.1:0-40444 GCA_034768395.1 Linum lewisii | reverse complement strand
TCAGATTGAAGCTTCAAGGATTCGTCGAAATTAGGTTTTATAGTTCTTCTCTGTCTTTCCTACCTGAGATGTATTTCTTGTTCGTCTCTTCTGGGTTGAATATTAGTAGCTAAACTCGGAGATCTTAGATTAGATCAACCCTAAGTGACCCAGGGCTTTAAAGTAGTCACAGATCGGCGGTGATTAGATTCGAAGTTCATTCAGTTTCTCCTTCATTTTTGATTTGTTCTTTGTTCTCTGTGTTTCTTATCTGGTTTGGCCACCTAGATTTCATTCTTGTTAAGTCGAGGATAGTAACAAATATTCGCCTCACTTTAAACACCAAATCAAGCAATTAACCTATTCATTGGAGTGTGCCTTTCGAAGGAACCAGTTAGGGTTAATCCATGCAAGAGTAACTCATTAATCACAAGTAATTGCACCAGTTAGTTTTGTCGTCGCAAGAAGCGACCGTACTCGGGCGACTAATTAATCTTGGTAGTTAGATCGGATAGAGCGAACGTTCGCTAGTCTTAAACCTATGGGTAAGGAGTTATGTTGGTGTCTCTTCACTGAATGAATTAGAATTGAAAATCGCTAGTCTGTTGATTGCCAATGCTCTGGTGATCTAAGGGGGATTCGAAGTCTAAGCTTGCCTGTCGTCTGTCTAAGTCAAACAATCAATCGTTCTGCATCTTACTGTCTTTTCAGTTCATCTTGCTTTATAGTTCAGAAGTCGTGGAACTCACACCACGCGCAACCTGTTTAATCCTGAATAAAAATTGCCAACACATTTGAGCAATGTAGTCAAAATCCCGATTTTAATCTTAAAATCTTACGGTTTTACGATTCCACTAGTCTCTAGCGATCTTGATTCCACGTAAAATCTATGGGTCGTAAAATCTAGTAAAATCTCGATCAAAATCTTAGAATCTTATAAAATCAACGATTTTTCTTATATTTTACGATTTCACTTTCTATGAGAAATTACTAGTTTGTACAACTACATATAAGTCAGAACAAAGATAATTAAATTAAATTGATTTTTTTTTTTATTTTGATTAATTAAGCTAGAAATTATTACTAAAAAGTGTCTAAAATCTAATTATTACTTCCTCGAATGACCGCTTAAGAGCCGACATTCTCTTTTTTTTTCTTATCTATACTTTTCAAAGTTGGGTAATGGTCTTCTTATTCTTAATATGTTGTTGACTTAAATGTTTCGATAGTAGTTTATAAAATCTTACGATTTTACGATTAAAAACTACGATTCCGATTTCACCCATGTTTTCGATTTCACTTGGAATCACGATTTTAACTACATTGCATTTGAGTAAGCAAGTAGAAGAAGCCCGTGGAATACGATCTGTCCTGCTCTGTGCTTGACAATTATTTGATTGCACGCATTACAACGTTCATCATCCACTATAAATTCACCACTAAGCATAATTTAAATGCTCCAAAGACAAAGGCTGAACCTCTTACCTAGAAATGTAGCAGTCCGACTGGTGATATTTCCTTTCCTCCACTATAATTTTAAATGTTTTCTTCTTTTTTTATCCTTTAACCTTCGGTCATCAATTCCCACAAAATTCCTAAAAGAAAACCCCAAGGTGAAAATCATATCTAGATAACAACCCAAAAACCTTACAAGAGGAAGTCACTTAAGAACCCATCCTGAATGGATGGTTTAACAACTCTATTACCTTAAATTAAACCATTTGAAGTGTTCCTTAACCTCATGGAGACCTTCCATCCAAATTTCATCTTCATCAAAGTTCAGAACTCTGGGATTTAATCTCAAAGCTAGAGGTTGGTGACAGATTCTTTCAACTTCTCACCAATGACCAAATAATTATGATTTGCAAAAATTAAAATACTCTAATAATAGTCATTGAAAACTCTTCAGTGGACTCTCTTGCCCAAATCCCATAAGAAATAGGAATAAACCAGAGAAGAACGAAGCACGCTCAAAAGAATGATGTTCTAAAGATTGAGATGAAACTCAGAGAAAAAGCACCACTTGCCTTGTTTGACACTTGAAAGTTGTTCTCATGAACGTGGAGAGACTTATCCCAAAGTTTGAGCTAATTCCAACGATTATACCTCTCTAGATATGATATTGAAGTTCGAGTTTCTAACAACTCAAAGTCCGAGTTTTACGGGTTTGGGAAAATTCTCTAAATGGTGGACAAATGTACTCAAAGACATGCAAAGGCCAAGGGTAAATCATCATGTTAACGTTGTTGTCATGTTGTACATAATTCCCGTGGAAATTTTTTTTGCCAAAAGGTAAACAACATATTGAATAGGTAGTCCCCTTAACGTCTCTCGATCATTCCTTAACCAAAAGTCCTCCAACGGTCTCAAAATTTGCATAGACCTTTCTTAGACTCCTTTATACATCATTGACATCTCATGGTTCTAATTTGAGTACATTAGGAGCACTAATTAACCCTTAGAGCAAGCCATTTCTTGGTAGCCTTACTTAGTGCTTCCTCTTACTGTTCATGCCTCAAACGAACTTCAGTTGATCCAAAGCTTGGTCAAGACCTTCCTATAAACCTTAATCACATATTGAACGAGATATTACAGTTTGGTCTAATTTTCTCTGAGTAATATAGTGAAACTCTATAAGGAGTCTCTGGGCTATGTAAGTGTATATCCAATTAGATTATCTTTATGCCTTGCACATATGAACAAAAATGAAGTTCTAAGAAGCTCCAATCAAATTATCTACCACCTAACCCAACTTTTGGGAGCTAACCTCTTTTCATGGACCTATGAGTAGGGGTGGCATTCGGCCGGGTCGGCCCGGTTATCTGGGGGACCAATAACCGCCCTAATATTTGGCCGGTTTTTTTTAACCGCCCGACCCGGCCCCTTCGGTTCTGTTTCCTTACCTTGACCGTGGCCGACGGGCGGACGGGCACCAACGGTTATACCCAGCCTAGCGTGAAGCCCAACATTTGCGGCCCAAATTCAAATCGAAATGCAGCCCAACTGCTTCCAAACCCAATTGGGCTGCATAATTATGGATTTTAGTAGCCCAAATAATTTGTTATTTCAATTGTAGCACATAATTTGGGATATATTAATTTCATAATTTAGTTCGTACTTCGTACTAACTTATTAAGTGACACAATTAATAAAAATTAATTCTGAAATACTAAACAACTAACCAAATAATTAATTCCAAAAACTAAAAATCTGAAATCCCAAAATAATAACAGAAATACTTCTGTTTAATAATAACTAATTAACATCCGAAATTGCGAATACTAAGAGTTCGAAGAAAATAAATTTAAAACATAACGATGTGATGATCCCAACTCTCGTCAAGTCATCCATATAGGGGTGGCATTCGGCCGGGTCGGCCTGGTTATCTGGCGGACCAATAACCGCCCTAATATTTGGCCGGTTTTTTTAACCGCCCTACCCGGACCCATTTTTGTCAGTCCGGTTATAAAACCGCGTTGACCGGGTCGATTACGGGTAGATTTTCGGGTTTCAGGTTGGGACTGCCACCCCTACCAATGAGTAACATTTGGTTTACAAGGTTGCACGAACTTGCAAAAAATTCATTTTCCTTGAATAGATCATGCATCTACTCTTCTTTCTCTTCTTTACTTTCTTGTTGTCACACTTTGAGTTCTCCATGCTTGACTATATCTCTTTCTTCATGGAAAATTTTATTTGTGGATGTTGTAGACATTGCTTCTTGGTAGGTACACCAACCCTTGTGGTGGTTATTACCTACAAGTTATTGTCTTAGTTCACATTTGATGATCATTGAGAAAATCAATCGAGCATTCATGCAGTTCCATGTCACACTCTAAAAGCAACAATACAAGATACAAAATGTCTACAATGGACCAATTGTAAACATTGTTAAGACATTCTATAAATGCTGGAGAGTACCAAATTCTCAAGTTCACTAATAGGTATATCCTAATTGCATTTTAAAAGTGTTGAAATATTCAACTTAGTGATTGGATTAAAATTATGAGTGAACTTTAGAGATAACTCATATGGGGTAAGATTGAAAATACGATACACATATGTATGAGTGAACAATGATAAGGATCAAGAGATCAATTAGTTTTATTAGAATATTATTTGTATTTATCCTTGTATATTTACTTCTTCCATATCTGTAACATTTAATCCTATAAATACAATCACATATGCACACGGTTGGGTGTGGGTAAATATTCCAACCAATTCTACATGGTAATCAGAGCCTCAAATTAATTCTCTTTTTTCCCTCCTCGGCAAACCCTAGCCGACTTTGTTCCTCTCTCCATCGATCCAAACATGGCCGCTGCCAACCCTACCTCCACTCAGCTACCATCCCCGCCCGCTCAACTTGCTGTGAAGCTGGATGCCACCAACTATGTGGTATGGAAGCTTCAAATCGAGCCCTTTCTAGCCGGATATGATCTTGCCAGCCATGTCGATGGTACGACGACCGCACCGGCACGCACGACTGCCGAAGGAGGAGTCAACACCGCGTACACCACGTGGTATCGTCAAGACCAACTTGTTTTGGGTTGGTTGATCAACTCCTTGTCTCCGTCTGTGATTCATATGCTGGTCGGCGTTCAGACAGCTCGTGAGGCGTGGCAAGCTCTAGCGACGGCGTTTGGCACCGGGAGCCCGTCGCTTGCCCGATCCCTCAGGTCACAACTCCAAGCTTTACGCCTTTCTACTGATTCGATTGCTATTTATTTACAGAAAGCAAAAGGGATTGCAGACCGCCTGCAGGCTCTTCGCCAACCCGTGAAGGATGGAGAGCTCGTTGAACAAGTGTGTCGTGGTCTGCCGGATGCCTACCGCCCACTGATTCGCTCTGTTCGAAATAGGACTGATGAGATTTCCTTTCTCAAACTCCATGGCCTGCTGCTGTCAGAAGAAACCGACCTCGCCATGGAGGAAGCGGCCGCAACCCTGACCGCCCAAGCTAACTATGCTACGCCGACGCCTGCTGACCGTGGTCGGTTCCGCCGCAGCCATCCTCGGCCGACCTACACCCCGCCGCAAAGCCGTGGTGGAGATGCTTATCCAACCTACTATCCTCGCCCGCCGCCACCTACACACCAAACCCGCCCGCCAAACACTCAGCCGCCACCCCATACTCACCAAAACCCTAACCGCCCCCTAATCTGCTTTAACTGCAATGGGTACGGGCACCATTACAAAATGTGCCCGTCCCCAAGATCCAATCCCCACCAACCTCAGGCCCATTACATATCCTCACCAACCCAACAACCACAGCCCGCTTGGATGCTTGACTCGGGGCCACCCACCACCTTACCAATGACCTGTCCAACCTAGCTCTCCACACTGAGTACCGGGGCATGGAGCAAGTTCAGCTGAGAGATGGTAATCTCGTTCCCATCTCACACTCTGGTTCTGCTAGTTCCTATTTCAATGGTTCCAAAGTTAATCTAGATGATATGTTGGTTGTTCCGGCGGCTTGTCAAAACTTACTATCAATTAGTGCGCTGACACGTGATAACAATCTTGCTATCTTTTTCTATTGACATTGGGTTTGTATACAGGACTTGGACAGCCGGAGGACCATCTACCAAGGCCAGAGTAAGAATGGTTTATATACCATTCCGTTGTCGCTTCTGCATCGGTTCAAGCCAAGAGTAAATTCGGCCACTTTGACGACGTGGCATAAACGATTAGGGCATGCCAACATGGAGAATGTGAAGCGGACACTTAGAAATTCGGCTATTGTTTTTTCTAATAAGCGGTTACCGCATATTTGTCAGGATTGCTGTGTTGGAAAGATGCATAAACTACCTTTCTCTTTATCTCATTATCGTGCTTCTGGGCCACTTGATTTAATATGCAGTGATGTTTGGGGACCCTCTCTTGTTGATTCCGTTGAGAATCAACGGTATTATATTCTCTTTTATGATCATTACAGTAAATATAGTTGGATATATTTTGTGCGCTATATGTCTAACCGATTATCAGTGTTTATCAACTTCCGAGCCATGGTTGAGAACTACTTTGGTCGCCCTATTCGGTCGTTTCGTGCAGATTGGGGAGGCGAATATCAGAAGCTTGCGCAATATCTCACCAACGAAGGAATCATTTTTCAAAGCTCATGCCCTCACATGCCGGAACAGAATGGGTGCTCGGAGAGGAAACATCGTCACATAACGGAGTTAGGACGCACTCTCATTCATGGAGCTAAGTTGCCGCTACAATATTGGGCCTATGCTTTCAGGACAGCCGTGTATATTATCAACCGGCTGCCCACCGCCACACTAGAGCATGACACCCCCTTTCATGCTTTATTTGGAACTCGGCCGGACTACACCGAGCTATGGGTTTTCGGCTGTCTATGTTATCCTTGGTTAAGGCCGTATGCATCTCACAAACTCGACCCAAAGTCGGCCCCAAGTGTTTTTCTTGGTTACAGTTTGCAGCATAAAGGATATTATTGTTTGAGCTTATCAACTTATAAGATTCATGTCTCCCGTCATGTGATATTTGACGAGTCTACTTTTCCCTTTCAGGTGCCCACGGTACTCACGTCAGCTCCACCGACGCCTCAAGCCTTTGACTTTGCCTCTCCGCTCCCGACACCCTTGCTCCTACCAACCGCTGCCCAAACAGCCCCAGCCGACCCGCGACTAGCCAACCCCCAACCAACATCATCTACCACCCAGCCGCCTGCCACAACAGCTCCCACCACGGCTGCCTCGACTTCACGTCACCACATGGTGACTCGGTCACGCACGGGAAACCTCAAACCACGCGTTTTTGGTGCGGCACTCGAGAGTGAACCGACATGCTTCACACAAGCATATCCGGTTGAGCAATGGAGACATGCAATGCAGGAAGAGTTCAATGCTCTTCTACACAACAATACTTGGACGTTGGAGCCACCGTCGCCAGAGAAACGGCCCATAGGAAACAAATGGGTGTTCAAAATCAAGCGGAACCCCGATGGCACTGTCTCTCGCTATAAAGCACGCCTGATAGCCAAGGGATACCACCAAAAGGAAGGGATCGACTACTCAGAGACATTTAGCCCGGTAATTAAACCCGCTACGATCAGACTTCTCTTATCGATTGCTATTTCAAGAGATTGGATAATTAATCAATTGGATGTCTCTAATGCTATCTTACATGGATCTTTGGACGAGGTCGTTTACATGGTGCAACCTCCTGGATTCGTAGACTCAACGAGACCACACCATGTCTGCCGTCTTTAGAAATCTCTCGACGGTCTGAAACAGGCTCCACGTGCATGGTTTGCATGTCTACGAGATGCCCTACTTCATCTGGGGTTCACTGGTTCGAAAACTGATCACTCTTTGTTTTATCATACTAACCCATCACCTGTGTTTGTGCTTGTGTACGTAGACGATATAATTATTACGGGAGCCTCGGCGGACGAAGTCAAAGCGATCATTGCAAGTCTCGCCACTCGGTTCCAACTCAAAGACTTAGGGCGTCTAAGTTATTTCTTGGGCGTTGAGGTGCAGCGCACACCCACGAGCCTCCATTTGTGCCAAGCAAAGTACACAGCCGATCTATTATTGAAGGCGGGTCTCCAAGCATCCAACCCGGTGGCAACTCCATACCACACGCCGAAGCATGCCCAGGACAAGATTTTTGACCGCCCCACTGATTTTCGCCAGCTCCTCGGCGGACTTCAATACCTGCAAATAACGAGGCCGAACATATCCTACGCGGTGAACCGCTTATCCCAAACCATGCACTCACCCTCAGTTGGAGATTGGATACAGTTGAAGAGGGTGCTCCGATACTTGAAAGGCACACCGACACACGGTATTACTCTCCACGACACTCATCTCACACATTGTCAGTTTTTACAGATGCGGATTGGGCGGGCGATACAGCTGACCGCCGCTCTACAAGTGCCTACGTCACTTACCTTGGACCAAACATCATCTCCTGGTCAAGCCGTAAGCAGAGGACGGTATCGAGATCCTCCATCGAGGCAGAGTACCGAGCACTCGCTACTGCCTCCTCGGAAGTACTGTGGTTAACGTCGCTCCTCCACGAAATCGGATTCCCAACTCCTAAGCCGCCGACTGTCTGGTGTGATAATATTGGTGCCACGTATCTCTCTCGTAATCCGGTGTTCCACTCGAGGTCAAAGCACTTGGAAATTGATTTCCACTTTGTTCGAGAAAGAGTGGCGAGCAAGCATCTTCATGTCGCGTACATTTCTACTAAGGATCAAATAGCCGATGCCCTTACCAAGCCTCTACCAGCTCCGCAGTTCTCTTATCTCCGACTCAAGCTCGATGTTGCTCCGGCCATTGGCTCGCGGGAGGGTGATAAGGATCAAGAGATCAATTAGTTTTAATTAGAATATTATTTGTATTTATCCTTGTATATTTACTTCTTCCATATCTGTAACATTTAATCCTATAAATACAATCACATATGCACACGGTTGGGTGTGGGTAAATATTCCAACCAATTCTACAAACAATATCGTTCTAGCTCCATTTTAAATTCTTGCGGCATTATGTGGTCACTATAACCTAGTTATTGTAAACATAACAATAGAATAATACCATATGGAAAATAACACTGGTACCACGTTGGAGTATTCACAATCATGTATACAAACAAACTATAATTCAAGCATTAGTAAGCTACATATCTAACTATATTATAGAACTAGATATACGTAATCAAGTTCCAAGGTATAATATAAACTAATTATGAGTTATCTAGTCTAATACGCATAAAGTCATGTAACGAACTACTTTTTATATAGCTAATTATTGCAACTACTAGATACTATAACGAACAAGGCTATCGTTTGACTTGTAACATGTTTGTGAATCCTGCATAGCTACGAATTGTCACTCTACCATCACAAAAGACCAATAAGATAACAAATTTAAATTCTTTCATTTTAACCATACAAGACAATAGAACTATGCCCCACTAATTAATAATTTTGCAAGGGTACTAGTTTACTAGGTTTCAAACTTGAAATTCTTGTGAAGAAGGATATAGCATAATAATGTTAGTAGATATTGTAAGTTTCAAAAAAAAATTGTTGGAAACTAGGAATTAGTTAACACATAAATAAAGTAAAAAATATATGTAAAAATTTCATAGGTCCCAAAATGTCGGATTATCAAATAAATTTTCCAATAACATGGAAATAATTATAAAAGACAACTCAATAATGTTGTAGCCACTAAACGGTAAGATGAATAAAGATAGTTTGAAATCCGAGAATAATGTCGTATCAATAACCAAATAGTACTGGATTGATCAAAGCCAGTCTTCTACTAGTAATGGCACGTAGCTAGCTAGTTAGTCATTGTTCCAATAGTAAGCATCAGCCTTGGTCTCACGAAATGCAAGAGGCAGATACGTGGAAGGATCCTCCAGCTTGACCCTTGGCTTCTTGGGCTTGTTGGCCTTCTTGATAAACTTATGCTTCTTTGTAGTCGCACAAGAAATAGGTAGATGATTAGAAGCAATGATCATGTTCACACCTTTTCGTTTTTCATGAGGTTCAGAAGAAGAAGAAGTTGATGCAATAGCACCACCCTTTCTTTTGCCCGTAATTAGAGAAGTAGAAAACGATGTTATAGGACCACCCTTTCCTGTAAACTTGAGCTCTACTTCCTCCTGTTGATCATCATCTTCCTTCTCCTCATTTTGATCAATAACACTTCTACTCCATGATGCTAGTCTTGTAGATACATATATAAATGTGTAACAAGTCAATATTACATATATAAAATCATTCACATTATTATCTTCATGTAAGAAAGAGATGTCTCACATTCTAATTGATCGTCTAAAAACATTTGCACTTACTCAGGATCAAACTTGATGTCATCTTGGTCCTTCCTTGCAAGAATTGCGATGAACATACGTGCAAGAAAATTGTCTAGGTTCATGGTCTCAGTGCTCCCATCTCGATTCAGTAACTGTATATATTTATTTAATTTAGTTATGTATCAAGTAGCAAATAAGAAAATACTAGTTATTGGCTTACCCATAGCTGGTACACATATATTAGTTGACTTCAAAATATGAAGGACCAAACAATGTGAAAATCAATACGCAATCAATATAGAGTGAGATCTAAAGGATATTTGACCAAAAAAAAAAGATCTAAAGGATATGGGAATAAATTAAAACATGACAGAATATCAACAACAAACATGACTTGACAAACTAAGACAAAATATCAATGACTAGTGTGACTAGATTAACAAGGACATTATAACTCGAGTTGTGGAATGACTAATCTTTGAATCTTCATAAACTTAGTGATCAAACTCAAATAAAGAAAAAATTTGATGTGGAAAAATTTTGAACCAAAATATGATTGGACTCCCAACTCATGTAAGCTCGAATCTAGTTTAATAAATCCATTAATGAAAAGTAATAGATGGCCAATGAGTAATAAAAAAAATTCCTTCTATTGTAACTAATTTAACATGGAAAAACTTCTGTTGAGGAAGGTAATTGACCATGCCAGCTTGAACATCATCATATGAGTTGGATTTAATGGGGAGACGTTGTTGTGGTTTTGGTTGTTCTCCAACTACCGGTGTAGGAGGATTATGAACAATCGATGGTTTTTTAAGCGAAGTGATGTTATTTGAGTCATCGTTCGAGTAACCTGCATTTTGTTATTCAGAAGCTAGCAAAGTCAAAGGAGAATTTCATTAAGAGTAAACCTCATTACAAGGTTTTTTGGATCAGGAGAAATCAAAGCGGGGTTGCCCACGAGTTAACTCGTAGATCCCTTTTTATTGCATCCACCATTGTCGGTGTGAAGCCTCTTGCTGAGTATGAAAGCTTTCAGCATTACTTGTTTTGATTTGAGACATTAATAATAGTTAAAGCTTATTTTTGAAAAAAAGTTTTGGTTGTGCTTACTAAGCTTAAAGATTAATTACTCAATAACTTATCAAGGGAACACAGAGACGAATGTCGTATTGTGCCTATTTATTATTTATTTTTATCCAAATCATTTAGTCATAGTAATTAAATCAAATAGGCAACTTGTGTGTAACCTAAAAACAAGCTATGTCAATAACTATTAAGAAAAAAATATGAATCAATATGTTATAAAGTTCACATCTTCCATTTAAGCTAGTTACCATTTATCACGTTTATATAAAAGAAAAAAATAATTTGAACAAATCATGATCGGTAATCAGAATACTACTCCTCTTTGAAAGCTATATGAAACCATTTAACCCTGATATTTTCATAAGATTTCTATATCCTTTCTGTAAACATGATTATTTTTTAGATCTTTGCAAAATATTTGTGAAAACATAATAAAATCAAAGACATGTAACAAATAATTAACCAAGAACTTAGTTCCATGACTTGAACATATTAAAAACATCCACAAAGTGTAGATCTAAGAAAAAATCAACCAAACGTAGTCAAAACAAGGGGGGGGAGAAGAAGTGTGAAATAGTGAAAGTCGCCAAAAACAAAAGCAATAACATGAACACAGAAACGAAGGCCAAGACAAAATTTGATGAAAAAGATTCTGATAAATTTCAAGATGAAAATTTTGTACATAGGTATGAGATGAGAATAATACAATATTTTGTGAGATCTCACCTCCAATTAGTGGTGGCATAGCCCACACGTGTCCTTTTGATCTCATATCTGTGTAATTGTCACAGATACACAAAAATTAAGACTATACTATGTAGTATTTACAATAACAAAAGACATAACATTAGCAAGACACCAATTCACTGAAAATATCAAAATCTAAAGAAGATAATTTGACTACAATAATATATTCTTTGTGTTGTGTTCTTAATGTGCTAAACCAAACAGAAATAAAGGCTCACCTCACTTGACAAACTATGCAAAGACTCTGTGTTTTTTGTTTTTGATTTGAGTTCCAAGTTCTAGTGAGGGTATGTATTTGGCCACAAAAAATGTTGAAGGGGTTTATTGTCTAGAGATTAATTGTCTTTCCAAAGATAAAAATTTTACTATAACGGGTTTTTTAAATATTTATATTTAGTTTATTACTTAAATTATTTTGAAATATGTTTAAAGTGGTTTAATGTTTGGATGTTATACTTATCTTTCTAAGGATAAAAAATTTGTCTATAATGAAATGTTCGAATAAGGGAGGAAATCAAGCACGTGACGCGCGTGACATTCTCTCAATCTGAGCAGTTTTCTCTTACTATAACGGGTTTTTTAAATATTTATATTTAGTTTATTACTTAAATTATTTTGAAATATGTTTAAAGTGGTTTAATGTTTGGATGTTATACTTATCTTTCTAAGGATAAAAAATTTGTCTATAATGAAATGTTCGAATAAGGGAGGAAATCAAGCACGTGACGCGCGTGACTGATGTGACTTTAATTAGTGCAATTTAAGTTTATGAATGACCTATGATATGCCCGTGTTTATTCGTGAAATGACATGACTTTTATGCTTTTATTTGAGATTTTGTGCAAAGTGTCATTTTGTTGTCCGGTTGCCACTTTGGAGCCAAATTCGTGGTCTATTGGAGTTGCCTCTGTGCATTTTCAGGTTATGGCTTCAAAGTACGGATGACAAGGAGCGCATAGGAGCAAACGGGAGGTCATTTGGAGGCCGGACGAGGGAGATTTGAGCCTTGCAAGATCGAGCTTTCTGCAGAGTGCAGGGGTGCACGCCGTGCAGGGGTGCACGCCGTGCACTCTCCCCTGCACTATAAATACTCTTGTTTTTTGGCCATTTGGGCAATTCTTTGATATCTCTTGAACCCCAAACACATTTCCACGAACCCTCAAACCCTAGAACACGTTTTTGGAGCAATTTGAAGCCATTGGAGCTAGGATTGAAGCCAACAAACCTTGGAGAAGTGCTTACAAGTGGAGAAGTGAAGATCATCTCAAGGATTCATCCATGGTGTTCTTGGTGACCATTCTTCCTTCTTCTCTCTTTACTCCCTTGGCCATGTGTGGCTGATTTTCTAGGGTTCATCTTGGATGGGTAGATTAGTTGTGCTATGATAGAGAGATGATTGTATAGAACTTGCCATGATTGATCTTGGTTGTATGAGGATGATTCCTAGACTTGTTCTTAATGCCATTTTATGCCATGTTTGCTTGATTTGGTCCATTCATTGTGATTTGATGCATGAGAGTGCTTGGATTGCATAGATTGTAGGTCTAGGGATTGAAGTGAGTGTGTTCTAAGAGATTAGATCATCTTATTTCAACCATTTTCACTTGATTTCTCTCTTGGGCATTTTATCGAACACTTGGTGTGCATGTGGATTTTCATTCAATTGAGTTTGAAAAGGCCTTTTGGTGAATCTCTTAGTGTTAGGGCATTGATATGAGAGTGTTGTGCCTAGCCTTGTGGTCATAGAGTCTTAAGAGAGGGTCTTGTGTCTTGGCATTTCATCAAACACTTAGAATGCATCTTTTTTTTCACTTAGCTTGAGAGCGAGAGCCTAAGTTGAGTGGTATTGGGATAGGGATTAGGTGCTACGAGAGTGCATCGAGTCTATAAAAGTGAAATGCATGGTCATCCGAATGCAAACTCGATCTTGATTGACTTGTTTGTTCAATTAGTCATCTTGAGCATGATGAAACTACCCACCAAGAGAGCCCCTTTGTCTTTGATTTGCACCACTTTATTTTTTCTTTCTTCCTTTTAGTTTCCTTTAAGTTTTTAATATCTTTTTCAAATCAAAACTCCTTTCAAATGAATAGACCGTCTACGAGGAATGTGAGTAGAGGCCATTGAGAGAACCCCGTGGAATACGACCTTGGTAAAATCGCTTTTATCAAGTTTTTGGCGCCGTTGCCGGGGACCCTCTCATTCCTTTGAAAGCACTTAGTAGTGGACCGATCTATTCACTTCCTTCCGCTTTACTTTTTGCTTCCTTGTTGCTCTTTGTTTACTTTATTATCCCGCATCGTTGTATTACTCGGGTGTGTTTGTTGTGCTTGTTTGCAGGAGATTTTGGGTTAGTGCATGAGGCGTTCAGCTCGTCTTCAAGCACGAATCCAAGGACTAGAACAAGTGCTCAAGTCACCTACCACTTCCCCTCCTCCTATAGTTGAAGAAGAAGAAGTTGATCGCATCTCACACCACACTATGTCCCAACACGGGGATGACGATGATCAATCGGTACATTCACACCACACTAATGATGATGATCACTCACAAAGGGGTGCAAGACGTACCTTGGCGGATTATGCTCGTCCTACTCTTGAAGGGGCAGCCTCTAGCATTGTTCGAAGACCCGTCAATGCTAGGAACTTTGAGCTCAAACCTAATATGATCCAAATGGTTCAAAATGGAGTGGTGTTCAATGGCATTGATGGTGAATGTCCATCTAGGCATCTCAAGGACTTCTTGGAGATTTGTGACACGGTTAAGAATGATCAAGTTCACCCGGATTGCATACGACTCCGACTCTTCCCCTTCTCACTCAAAGGTCGAGCCAAGTCTTGGTTGGAGAACCAACCTAGTAGAACATTCACTACATGGGAGGGCCTAGCCGAAGCTTTCCTTGAAGAATTCTTTCCTCCCTATATGACGGATGCAATCCGAGACCGCATCAACCACTTCATACAACACAAGGGAGAGCTCTTCCATGAGACTTGGAATAGGTTCCAAGCCATTCTTCGGTCTTGTCCTCATCATAACTTCGCCGAATGGAGCTTGGCGGACATCTTTGCTAGGTCCCTTGATTTTGAGAATACAAGGATGATCAACCAAGCCGCCGGAGGTGACTTAAGGATGCTCACTCCCGAAGATGCTCTAGAACTCTTCGCGGAGATGGCCAACAAGACAAGGAGTTGGTCTCGACAACAACCTCCTAAGTCTAAGTATGGAAGTGACACGCACTATGACTCTCGGTCCGTAAGTGTTGATGCACCAAAGGATTCATCCACCTATGGGAAGAAGCATAAGTTACCGGGACATCGAGATGAAGATGATCCAATGATCGCTCTCCTTATGTCTAAGATCGACGCCATGGCTTCACAAGTAAGCAACCTAAGCATGCCTAAGAATCCCTCCAAGGTTCAATCATCTCATGTGGGTAATCCACCGGTTGCTTCGGTATTTTGTTGTGAGGGTTGTGGGGGTCAAGGCCACGATGTTAGTGCTTGTCCTTCCGCCACTCCTGAACTTGGCCAAGGCGACCTTGAGGAGGTAAGCTTCGCACAAGGTCAAGGTTTCCATGGTAATTTCAGCCCCCAAGGTAACTATCAAGGTAACTATAACCGACCTTGGTACAACAAGTCTAACCAAGGTTACCAAGGCCAAGGGAGTCAAGGTAGTGGTTATAGCAAGGGCTACAACCAAGGAAATCAAGGAGGTTATCAAAGTTATAGGGGTTATCAAGGCAACCAATGGTCTCAAGGAAGTAACCTAAACCAAGGTAGCCAAGGGACTCAAGGAGGACCCCAAGGTCAAGGGCACCAAGGGGGAAATCAATGGAATCAAAGTGGACATCCAAGTCAAGGTTTCCAAGGTCCTTCCCCACCGGGAATGTACAACCATAGAGGTGAAGGACCACCCGGGTTCAACAAGCCTCCTCAAAATAAGGAGGGTGGTTCTTCGATCTCTCAAGAAGACACCAATGCGGCAATGATCCAACTCATCAAGAATCAACAAGCTTCAATTGCCAATTTGGAGAACCAATTAGGACATATTTCTAAGGCACTCTCGGAGCGACCCTTGGGCACTTTACCTTCCAATACCGAGATCAACCCCAAAGGTCCGGAGCATTGCAAGGTAGTGACCTTGAGAAGTGGAAGACCCTTGCAAGATACAACCTCTACCCCAATTGACTCTACAAAGGTACAAGATCCTAATCTAATGGTTGATGATGATGATATTAATGATCCTCCTTCGGATGAAGTTGAGGTTGAAGTCGAACCTCCTACGGGTAATGTGAACACTAAGGTTGCAAAGGAACCTAGTAAGGCTACATCGAGTACACCACCGGTCTCTCCTCCCGCACCGGTTGTATCTCCATACAAGCCTAAGCCTCCATACCCATCTCGATTGAAGAAGGATGGCCTTGAAAAGGTTTTCAAGAAGTTTGTGGAGCGGATTAGTGAAATGCAATTCTCTCTTCCGTTTCCCGAAGCAATGACTATGATGCCCCAATATGCTAAGTTCATGAAGGAACTCTACACCAACAAGAGAAAGCTACCGGAGACATCTCTAGTCCACCTTAATGAGGAATGCTCCGCCGTTCTCTTCAAAAGTCCACCCAAAAAGCTCAAGGATCCGGGTACCTTTACTATCCCTTGTGCTATTGGTAATATTTCTCTTGCTAATGGTCTTGCGGATCTAGGTGCTAGTATCAATGTCATGCCTTATTGCATATTTGAGAAGCTAGGGTTGTCTAATCTTCGTCCTACTCGTATGTACATTCAACTTGTGGACAAGTCGACCAAGAGTCCTAGGGGAATTGTTGATGATGTGCTAGTCAAAGTAGGCCCTTTTGTGTTCCTAGTTGATTTTGCGGTCATAGATACCGATGATGTGGATGTCTCATTGATATTTGGTAGACCATTCCTAGCTACTTCTCGTGCTTTGATTGATGTGCATGACGGAAAATTGACCTTGAGAGTAGGACAAGAGAGTGTCACATTTTGCATAGCCGATGGCATGAAGTTTGCTCACGCACAAGATGATTTAGAGTACTCGTGTGATACTGTTGCTTCGGCTAGTGTGTGTAGTATTTCTAACTTCGTGTGTCGAGATTCTTTGGATGTTTGCCTTAGAACGGATGTGCAGGAACATTTAGGCACCCCGGAGTTAAAAGCTCAAGTGGCTTACCTTGATGAAGGGAGAGACAAGTTAGAGGGTGAAACGGTTTTTTGTTGCTCTCCCGAAGGTGGAAAGGGTAAAGACCTCCTATGAAGAACCACCTACTCTTGAGCTCAAGCCTCTTCCCGCACATTTGGAGTATGCTTTTCTCATGCCAGATTCTAAGCTACCGGTCATCATCAACTCTGAGCTTCTACCCGAGCAAAAGGACCGTCTAGTGGAGCTCCTCAAGAAGTACATGAGTGCTATTGCGTGGAGCATCTCGGATATTCGAGGTATAAGTCCCACATTTTGCTCACATCGGATCCTTATGGAGGAAGATTTCAAGCCGGTTGTGCAACCACAAAGAAGGCTAAATCCTAACATGAAGGAGGTTGTGAAGAAAGAGGTTATTAAGCTTATGGATGCGGGGATTATCTTTCCTATCTCGGATAGCCCTTGGGTTAGCCCCGTGCAAGTTGTTCCCAAGAAAGGAGGGATCACGGTGGTAGCTAATGACAAGGATGAGCTTATCCCGACAAGGACGATCACCGGGTGGCGTGTTTGCATAGATTATCGTCGACTCAATGATGCCACTAGGAAGGATCACTTTCCTCTACCTTTCATGGATCAAATGCTCGAGCGTCTTTCCGGTCACGAGTACTATTGTTTCTTGGATGGTATGTCCGGGTACTTCCAAATCCCGATCGCCTCGGAGGACATCGAGAAGACCACATTCACATGCCCCTTCGGTACTTTTGCTTATCGACGGATCCCCTTTGGGTTGTGCAACACTCCCGCTACCTTCCAACGGTGTATGTTTGCCATTTTTGATGATTTTGTGGAAGATATCATGGAAGTGTTCATGGACGACTTCTCGGTTTTTGGGGATTCATTCGACCTATGCTTGAGGAACCTTGAGAAGGTCTTGCGTCGGTGTGAAGAGACCAATCTTGCATTAAGTTGGGAGAAGTGTCATTTCATGGTCAATGAGGGGATTGTTCTTGGTCACAAGATCTCTAAAAAGGGCATTGAGGTTGACAAGGCAAAGTTGGAGACCATCTCTCAACTTCCTCCACCCTCATCCGTGAAAGCCGTGAGAAGTTTCTTGGGGCATGCCGGTTTCTATAGGCGCTTCATCAAAGACTTCTCGAAAATAACTACTCCTATGACTCGGCTTCTTGAGAAGGATGTGGAATTTCGTTTTGATGAAGAGTGCTTGCGAGCTTTTGAACTCCTCAAGGGTAAGCTCACGAATGCCCCTATACTCATTGCTCTGGATTGGTCAAAGTCATTTGAGTTGATGTGTGATGCTAGCGATTACGCCATTGGAGCGGTCCTAGGCCAACGAATCAACAAGAGATTCCATCCAATATACTATGCAAGTAAGACTCTCAATGATGCTCAAAGGAACTACACAACTACGGAAAAGGAGCTCTTGGCCATAGTGTTTGCTTTTGATAAGTTTAGGTCCTACTTGGTACTTTCTCACACTATTGTCTTCACGGACCACCAAGCTTTGAGGTACCTTCTATCTAAGACCGATGCTAAACCAAGGTTGATCCGATGGGTCCTTCTCTTGCAAGAGTTTGATATTGAGATTCGAGATAAGAAGGGGTCCGAGAATGTAGCCGCTGACCACTTGTCTCGCTTGGAAGAGGCGGAAATGGTACACAATGGTAATGAAGAGATCAATGACAACTTCCCCGATGAGCCATTATTCACTATAGCAACTTTAGAGTTCAAGGAACCTTGGTTTGCGGATTTGGCTAACTACCTTGCTAGTGGAGACTTGAAGGAGGGCCTCTCCACTCAAGACAAAAGGAAGTTCTTTGCGGATTTGAAGCATTACTATTGGGACGATCCTTTTGTATTTCGAGTTGGCTCGGATGGTATGATTAGAAGATGTGTCACTTATGGAGAGTCTAAGGACATCATGCGACATTGCCACTCCGGTCCTACGGGTGGACATCATGGAGCAAATCGCACGGCTCGCAAGGTACTTGAGTCCAGATTCTTTTGGCCCTCGATCTTCCGAGATTGTCAAGACTTTGTTAAGTCTTGCGATGCGTGTCAACGTTCAGGTAACATCTCTTCCCGTAATGAAATGCCTCAAAATGTCTCGTTAGTGGTAGAAATATTTGATATATGGGGTATTGATTTCATGGGGCCGTTTCCTACTTCGCATGGTAACAAGTACATATTAGTTGCGGTAGATTACGTGTCTAAATGGGCGGAGGCACAAGCTTTGCCTACCAATGATACCCGAGTCGTAGGGAAGTTTCTTGTTAAGTTATTCACCCGTTTTGGTACCCCTCGTGCTATCATTAGTGATCGAGGTGCTCATTTTCAAGGGCAATTCGATAGAGTATGCCACCGGTTTGGCGTAACTCATCGGATGTCCACCTCGTATCACCCTCAAACTAGTGGCCAAGCCGAGGTGACCAATAGGGAACTTAAGAGAATCTTAGAGAAGACGGTCGACCAATCACGGAAAGATTGGTCGAAGAAGCTTGATGACGCTCTATGGGACTACCGCACGGCCTACAAGACCCTATAGGCACTACTCCCTATAGGATGGTCTATGGCAAAGCATGCCATTTGCCGGTAGAGCTCGAGCACCGAGCTTATTGGGCATTGAAATTTCTAAACCTTGATATGAGTCTCGCAGGAGAAGAGCGTAAGTTTCAGGTACATGAGCTCGAGGAGTATCGCCATCATGCATATGAGAATGCAAAGCTTTACAAGGAGAGGACGAAGCTCATTCATGATTCCCGTTTGAAGCCGGGCAAGGATTTCAAAGTTGGTGATCAAGTTTTCCTATACAACTCTCGGCTCAAGCTCTTCCCCGGGAAATTGAGGTCTCGTTGGTCCGGCCCCTTTACGGTAACTCATGTTTTTCCTTATGGCACCATCGAGGTAATCTCTCCATCCCAAACCGAACCTTTTAAGGTGAATGGCCATAGACTTAAGCATTATGTTGTTAGTGATACTATAGGTGCTGTTGAGGTCTTGTCTTTGGTCGTGCCTTGAGTGCTCCTTGCTTCGTCGAGCTTAAGACGTTAAACAAGCACTTCTCGGGAGGCAACCCGAGTGTTTTTCATGTCTTTTCTTCTTGATTTGATTGCATGATTGTGTGTTTTTGTGGTGTTCAAGGTCCTTGAGTTGTTGTGGTGTCCTTTGTGGTCTCGTAGGCGTTGAAATTCTGAAGTTCGGGGTCCATTTTGGGTTGATTTGGCGGTGTTTTGGTCGTTTTTTCGTCGAAGTGAAAATTTGATTTTAGGCTGAGGAGGTGCACGCCATGCACCACTGCACGCCGTGCATGATGCACGCCGTGCACCGTGCACGGTTTGGTGCACGGGCTGTCCAGGAGCATCAAAAAAAATTTTCAGCTCCAGGGTGCACGCCGTGCACCCTTGCACGCCGTGCACCTGATTTTCCCCTACTTTATTTCGGTTTGGTTTGTGGTTGGCTCGGTTGATACTTGATTTTCCGATTTGAGTCATTTGGTTTTGGGCCACCCAACTCACTTGACCCAGCTGGTCCGACCCGACCCACTCACTCACCCCTGCCCCAAACCAAACCAACCCGCCCGACCAACCGACCCACTCACCCGACCCGGCCAACCCACCCAACTAAACCCAACCTCCCCCCTTATCCCTTCCCTCGACTTCCCCGACCCTCTCACTCTCTATTTCACACTCCCGCCGCCACTCCTTCCCAGCCGCCGCCGCCACTCCTGCCCGCTGCCCACCCGCCCGACCCCCAGCTCCAGCCGCCGCCCCCGCCACTCCTTCCCAGCCGCCGCCGCCACTCCTGCCCAGCCGCCCACACTCCCGCCCGCTGCCCACCCGCCCGACCCCCAGCTCCAGCCGCCGCCGCCGCCACTCCTGCCCAGACGCCAACCCGACCGCCCAGCCTCTCTCTCTTCCCAGCCGCCGCCGGCCTTATTCATCCATCCCGCTCCGCCGCCACTCCTTCCCAGCCGCCGCCGTCGCCGACTGCCAGCCCAATCCACCAGGTTTTCTATCTTTTCTTTTGGGTTAATTGCTTCAACTGGCAGATTGGTGTTCATGTTTGGGTTGGCTAAGTGGTTTGACTAATATGGGGTTAATTCCTTGCTGTGTGGATTTTGTTAATGGTGGGAATTTTGTGGTTATTTGCCTAATGGTGTTTGGGTGCTTTGCCCTTGCAAATTGGGGATTTTGGACAGTGTGGTACTTGTTTTATTGCTGAGATTTCTGTTGGCGGTTAATTGCTGAGGTTTCTCATTGCCTTGTGCTTAATCTAGGGGTTTTGGTCAGGGTATCTAGGGATTTTGAGTTTAAGTGCTGAGTTGCAAGTCAGGTTGGGGTGTTGTAGTGTTGGGTGTTCGCTACACTTTTCGGTTTTGGATAGTCCGACTCGTTTGTGCTTATTCGTTTGCTTATATCATTGTGGTGCGGTGTGTCTCAGGTTTGGCTTGATTTGTGTTGATTGTGCTCCTGAGTGAACTTCAGTATAGATGCTAATGCTCTTATGATATGACTTGTATTCTTGTTCCATGAATTTCATTGCGGTCTTTCCGTTGATCCTTTCAGGTTCTGAATTCGGGGACCGAATTCGATTCTTTGTGTGAGGAGGGGTGTGGTTACTCACCACTCATTGGTTTAATTTTTATGCATTTCTCCTTACATTGTGTGGACTTAGGCTTATATGTTCTTGATTCGTGTTTTTGATCCATGATGCATGCCTTTTGCTTAAGTTTGGATTTCAATGATTTGATTTTTGCTAGCATAGGTTGTTGCACTTGACCTTGATGATTTTGAATTGTGCTCAATGTTTTAATCATGTGTTATGATTCGGCGCCTTGATAGGATTTGTCTTAGGAGTGTAGCCTTTTTGGTTGAATCTTTGTATGCACTTCTTTTGCAGGATGCCTCCTAAGGGTAAATCAGCTTCTTCATCCTCCGCCCCTAAGCGATCCAAGGCACCAGCTTCCAAGAAGCGGAAGGGACAGACTGGGGAGTCTTTTGCTCCTCCACCACGGTCGCCTTCACCGCCTCCAGCTCCTCGTGGCGTCGACCCTCCTGAATCAGTGGTTCAGAGGATCTTCGACTTTGACCCCAGAGATCGGGCTTACAGTCATTATCAGGTTATGGCGAGATGGCCCGTGGCGAGGCAGGGTAGATTTGATTTTGAGGGATTGCAGAGTCGTGATGGTTGGTTGGATGCTTTGAAGACTTTGGCTGATGGAGCCGGTATTTGGCCGCTCTTGGAGGTTGACGAGAGGGCGTATGAGTGGCCTACAAAGGAGTTCTTGAGCACTCTCACCGTGGAGTGTCACGAGACCACTAGTGAGGTTTGTGTGCGCTTCAGGCTCGGCGGGATGGCGCATGTGTGCTCCATTGACGAGTTTGGATACCGCCTTGGGTTATATGAGTGGGTGCAGGTTCAAAGTGGCGAGCTTTCTGGGTTGGCTCTCATATCTTCTCTTGCGGGGGACGCCAAGAGTGCATTCTTCAAGGAAATTGCACCGAGGGCTAGAGGTTATTCAGCTCGCTCCTCCAAGGTCACAGAGGTGAATCGGCCTATGCTGAAGCTCCTCCATCACTTCTTCCGGCACTCCATCACCCACAGGAAGCCATCCTCCTCTCCAGGTGTAGTCTCCGTCAGAGATTTGTTTCTCTTTTATTGCTTGGAGAGGGGCATCAAGCTGCATCTAGGTGATTTAGTGCTAGGAGCCCTCCTTCAGATACAAGCTAATGACACGATTGGTGTTCTGCTGGGAGGGGGATTTGTGACCAGGTTGGTGCGTGGGTATGAGTGCCTTGATGCTTTTGGTCCTGCTCCAGCATTTGTCGAGCCTCGACCAGTTCTCTTGCGGATTGTCCTACCTACAGCTCAGATCATAGACCTTCTGGTTCCGACTTGTCGGATCTCACATGATGACAGTGATGAGGAGGATGAAGAGATCGACCCTACTACACTTCATGAGCTTATCTCGGGGATGGGTCGCCTCACCACCGTAGTGGAGGATATGCGTGCGGGACAGAGGAGAGACAGTGTGGCGATACAGGATCTTAACAGGAGAGTTCAGGACCTAGAGGCGTACAACGCTAGGGACTTTGAGAGCCAGCAGTTCTATGGACAGCAGCTTGCTCAGGTGCATGAGGTTCAGCAGTTTCAGGGTATCCAGATTACTCAGATTCAGCATTCTCAGTACTGGCAGCAGCATCAGTCCTACTACTACCAGGAGAGCTTCCACTCTGAGTCCGGCCCCTCCAGCACTTGGGCAGTCTTTCCACCGCCTCCCCCGTTTGACGGCTACCATCCATGGTCACAGTGGCCTGGGCACCCACGACCACCACCCCATTGAGAGCCACAGGATCCCTCACCATCCCTCAGGACTTTGGATTTTTCCTTTCTTTTATTTCTGTTTATGACTGCATGTTTTGTTGTGTTTGACTTCTGATTTTCTCTTTTCATTTCTGGCATTGAACTTGTCTTGTTGTTGGATCACACATCTCATCTGTACTCTCATCTTGTCGACTATGGGTTGTGTTTGAGTGGTGTGCCCTCCCTTGTTTTATACAGGTACCCCTGATTCAGGTCCTCGTCCTGAGCAGGTTACTTGACCCGGGATTCCATCTCCGGCTTCTCTTCTTCACCGCGCGGTATTTTCGTTCCACCTTATCCTCTCTCTCTCTTGATCATTGAGGACAATGCTCATGTTAGTCGTAGGGGAGTTTGAGGTTGGGTGTGATTATTTGTCGGTAGAAGTCTAAAGCTATGTTTTGATGTGTTGCATGATCTTAATTGAATATCGAATTCCTCTATTGTAGAATCGTCCGGTTCTTGACGTTTAGTGTTTAATTGACTTCAAACTTTCACAATGATGTTTAGATTGTTCCACTTAGAACCTATAACCAGCATGTTAGCACTAATATCAAATGAGTCTGGGCCAGAACTGAGATTTTATCACTCTTGTATGTTGGTTGATTGGTTTGATACGTGTTTTTATACCACTCGATAACACCGGTCTAGGATGATGAAGGCAATCAGAATTTCTTCCCCTCTTCCATGTTTTTCATTCTCTTTTTGATCTTTCGTGATGGTGGCTTGAGACTGGACGGAATCCAATTCGAAATCTTGTACGGAAGTTGTTAAGGGGCTAAGGATCAAGTGGCTAAATTGTGAAAAAAAAAATGCTCAAAAGAAAAGCTAGGCAAGCTCGACACCTAAGTGAAGTGTCGGGTTGAGCACTAAGCAAAAAGGGCAAAGGCTGTGAGCTAGGCAGGTTCAACACCTAAGTGAAGTGTTGAATCGAGCACTAGTATGCAGTAAGAAAAAAAAAAGAAAAAAAGAAAAAGAGTTCTCAAATGTAGCCCTTGATCCTAGCCAGAGTTGTAAAGTGCGGATCTAGAAGCGGATGAAGTCGAGTCGATAGCCACATTCACGACTCACGATCCTTGTTCCGATTTCAAGTCCTTTTGATTAGAGTTGGTGTTGTCGTGGTCGGTTTTGCTGTGTCCCAATCAACCACTACTTGAAGTGTGCAGAAATTAGTGAGGTTTAGACTTGTTTGGTTGATGTTCTTGCATGTGTAGGTTTAGTTTGTTCGTGGAACAGTTTAAGCTAAATTGTGATTGCTTGAATCTCAATGGACCGAACTTGTCATTTGTGAACTTGGATGTTTTCTAATTCATTTGCTTGAGGACAAGCAAAGCTTAGTCGTAGGGGAATTTGATGTGACTTTAATTAGTGCCATTTAAGCTTATGAATGACCTATGATATGCCCGTGTTTATTCGTGAAATGACATGACTTTTATGCTTTTATTTGAGATTTTGTGCACAGTGTCATTTTGTTGTCCGGTTGCCACTTTGGAGCCAAATTCGTGGTCTATTGGAGTTGCCTCTGTGCATTTTCAGGTTATGGCTTCAAAGTACGGATGACAAGGAGCGCATAGGAGCAAACGGGAGGTCATTTGGAGGCCGGACGAGGGAGATTTGAGCCTTGCAAGATCGAGCTTTCTGCAGAGTGCAGGGTGCACGCCGTGCAGATGTGCACGCCGTGCAGGGGTGCACGCCGTGCACTGTGCACGCCGTGCAGGGGTGCACGCCGTGCACTCTCCCCTGCACTATAAATACTCTTGTTTTTTGGCCATTTGGGCAATTCTTTGATATCTCTTGAACCCCAAACACATTTCCACGAACCCTCAAACCCTAGAACACGTTTTTGGAGCAATTTGAAGCCATTGGAGCTAGGATTGAAGCCAACAAACCTTGGGAGAAATGCTTACAAGTGGAGAAGTGAAGATCATCTCAAGGATTCATCCATGGTGTTCTTGGTGACCATTCTTCCTTCTTCTCTCTTTACTCCCTTGGCCATGTGTGGCTGATTTTCTAGGGTTCATCTTGGATGGGTAGATTAGTTGTGCTATGATAGAGAGATGATTGTATAGAACTTGCCATGATTGATCTTGGTTGTATGAGGATGATTCCTAGACTTGTTCTTAATGCCATTTTATGCCATGTTTGCTTGATTTGGTCCATTCATTGTGATTTGATGCATGAGAGTGCTTGGATTGCATAGATTGTAGGTCTAGGGATTGAAGTGAGTGTGTTCTAAGAGATTAGATCATCTTATTTCAACCATTTTCACTTGATTTCTCTCTTGGGCATTTTATCGAACACTTGGTGTGCATGTGGATTTTCATTCAATTGAGTTTGAAAAGGCCTTTTGGTGAATCTCTTAGTGTTAGGGCATTGATATGAGAGTGTTGTGTCTAGCCTTGTGGTCATAGAGTCTTAAGAGAGGGTCTTGTGTCTTGGCATTTCATCAAACACTTAGAATGCATCTTTTTTTTTCACTTAGCTTGAGAGCGAGAGCCTAAGTTGAGTGGTATTGGGATAGGGATTAGGTGCTACGAGAGTGCATCGAGTCTATAAAAGTGAAATGCATGGTCATCTGAATGCAAACTCGATCTTGATTGACTTGTTTGTTCAATTAGTCATCTTGAGCATGATGAAACTACCCACCAAGAGAGCCCCTTTGTCTTTGATTTGCACCACTTTATTTTTTCTTTCTTCCTTTTAGTTTCCTTTAAGTTTTTAATATCTTTTTCAAATCAAAACTCCTTTCAAATGAATAGACCGTCTACGAGGAATGTGAGTAGAGGCCATTGAGAGAACCCCGTGGAATACGACCTTGGTAAAATCGCTTTTATCAAGTGACATTCTCTCAATCTGAGCAGTTTTCTCTTGGTGATTTCTTCGATCTCCAGCGTCGGAGAAGCTTCCCTCTGCGAGTGAGCTCCTCCGGAGCTTCTCTGGCATGGGAGTTTCGTCGGTGGGCTCCTAGATTCACCCGTATCTAGTTACTTTAAGCTTGTCGATCGTTGTAGAAAATGTGACCAAAGATACTTGGCTTTTGGCCAGGGTCGTATTTCTCGAGGGTGTTCTTAGTTCGGCTTACTCAGTGAGAGAGGTGTTCAAATTGATGGAATAGACAAAACACACATACACTTCGTAATCAAAATCTCAAGACAAGGCTGGCTCAAGCTATAAACATTTAACTCAAGCACATGCTCAAAGATCATGAAAGTAGGGGTTGACAACTAATCGTTCTAAGCGCGCGAAGACAAAACACGAGATGGGTGAAATGGGAGAGAGATAAGGGTCAAGCAAGTTTCCCCTTTCAGGTTCATGAATCATGAATACACAACTTTGGACTAAAACGGTTTTAACAAGCTAGACGAGATCTTTCAACATAACATCGACACGAATCCTAAGCTCATTGGATAGAGTCAAATAGAATTCAACATTATCCACAACCAAAAGGGCATTGGTCACCATTTACATTGAAAGTAGAATGCACACAAGGTGTTCGATGAAATCATCTTGGGTCTTTAAACCTAAAAAGTCATAGCTAGTATGATTGGATCTATGCAAAATTGAAGAGGAACACATTACTTGCTTAGTACTTAGTCAAGGCATTACTATACAACTAAACAACAAACCTAATCATGCATCATTGTCAGAGAAGTAAGAAATAGGATATGAAGAACATATGGATATGAAAAACATCTGAACTTGAGTTAAACCGAAATAATCCAAAGCAATAAAAGTGTAAACAATCATCAATCCCCCTAAGGTCCCACTCACCAAACCCTAGGGTGTTTAGTTACAGTAGTACATATTGAAGATCTAAGAAATACGACCTAGAGAGAAAGAGATGAAAACCTCCATCGATTTCGTCGTGTCCGGATGAATCTTGATCTTCTCCTGCTGATTCTGGGATGTGGGAGATAAAGGATGATGATAGATAGATGATTTTTGGACTCCGTGAGGGTTTATGAACTAATAACTAAGAAAAGCAATTTAAATCAATCAAAGCAGGTAAACAAGTTGGAGTTTCAAAGAATGACTAAGGCGTTTGTCCAGACTCGAATCCGCTCTAGCTCGATTAAGACGGATGATGCAATGCAATTTTGGTTTCAACAGACTTGATGACTCAACACTTCCTTTGGTAATCTCTACTCCATGGTCAGGACGCAGAGAAACTATCCTATCAAACCTACAAGTTCCTATGGTCAAGATAACTTGCTAATTGTCAAGAATGCACGAAGAACGATGAAGTGTCACAAAGATATGCAAAGAGATTAGTTTCACCGGCCCTATGGTCATGACACCGGCAAATCCTAACGACCTCCTAAACTCTAGAATTATTCACGTCTATGGTTAAAACCGTGAAATCAAAGATGAAGCAAGAACCCTAAGATATGGTCAATCACAGGCTCGTAGAGCTTCAAATTAGGGTTAAGGAGAAATCACATCAAATGTCTGAATAAAACTCAATTAACATAAACGGGTTAAAAACCCGACATCATCCATACAAAATCTAACTAGAGCTTCATCTATTCCAAACAAACTAGAGGAGTTTAGCTCGACATGGCAACAGAAGAAATCAAAGAAACAATGGAGAAGAAGACATCTTACTCCAAGTAAACCTAATCCTGACGAATCCTAGAAACTCCTGAGCTAATCTTCGCTCCTTGACGAACCGTCGTTGTGCTGAGCAGGTTCAATCAAATAACTATCAAGCTCAAGAGCTAGGATAGATCGTATTCCACGGGCCTTCGAATGATTGGCTACTTCAGAACTAACAAATTATTCGAGGAAAAACACGTTGTGCGTGGTGTGAGTTCCACGACTTCTAATTCTAAGGAATGCAGAGAAATTAAAACAAATTAAGCTAAAGCAGATTGGGAATTTAGGGTTTGAAAACAAGAATGACAGACGAACTTAGACTTTGAATCCCCCTTCGTTCCCAGAGCATTGGCAATCAACAGATCAGCGGATTTCGATTCTCATTCAATCAATTACTAAGACACCACCATAACTCCTTACCCTTAGGTTTAAGACCAGCGAACGTTCGCTCTATCCGTTCTAACTACCAAGATTAACTAGCCGCCCGGGTACGGTCGCCTCTCGCAATGACTTAATTAATTGGTGTAATTACTAGTGATTAATGAGTTACTCTTGCAGTGAATTAACCCTAACCGGTTCCTACGAAAGGCACACTCCAATTATAAGGTTAATTGTTTAATTCGATGTTCTAAAGTAAGGCGAGTGTTCGCTTCTATCCTTAGCTTAACAAGAATCTAATCTAGGTGATCAATCCAGACAAGAAACATGAACAATGAAGAACGAATCAAACATGAAAAAGAACTGATTGAATTTCGAATCTAATCACCGCCGATCCGTGACCGCTTTAAAGCCTGGGTCACTTAGGGTTCATCTAGTCTAAGCTCTAAAGGGTTTAGCTACTCAAGATCATTACAAAAGACACAAAGACAAGGAAAGAGTTCATCATTCAGAGGAAGAACAGAAAAGGATCTGAAAAACCTAATTCAGACGACTCTGACAGACTCCGATCTTCGGTAAGTTGCACTCCTAGCTCCGGTTCTCCGAGATGGAAGGGATGGCGTCACGATCTCTATCCGGCTCTTCGAACTTCAACTCTTCGCTCCAGAACTTCAGAGGATTCTGATCTCGAAAAGTTGTGTTTTTCAAATTATGAATTGTATTTTCTATATCTTCTCCGGACCGCCGGATTAAGTATAAATACTTAACCCTAGTTGGGCCGGGCTGAGCTGATGTTTTCGCCGAAACCATAGGGATAGTTTCGGCAAAAATTCTTGTGTAAATGGCCATGATTTCTCTGCCTTGCATTTTCGGTCCGAAGAGCTTAATGGTTTCTCCGAAATCAGTCTTCACTTGGCATCAGCTGATTTGCATTGTTGATTTCGCCGAAACTGTGAGATCATTTTCACCGAAGGTACAAGTGCATATGGGCAGATTTTTGGTTTGACTTGATTGGCTCCTTGGATCAATTCCGGTTTGATTCCTCGAGGTTCCTACGCCTTAGACACGTCCATGGCTGCTTTATTTGACGGCAAAAACCTGTGCTAACACAAAAACACTAGAAAACCATTAAATAGACCCGAAACGGGCCAAGGTAACACGAATGACACGAGATAGGGCAATCGATTGAATATTCGTTATTCTACCCTAAAAACACTGTCTTAAGCAAAGAAATGTCGCTTAAATGAGGCTGATAATCACGTCAAATTGAGTGTCATCAAATACCCCACACTTAAGCTTTTGCTTGTCCTCAAGCAAACTGAATAGAAACGCTCATGTTCATAAATGATAAGATCGATTAAATTGGAGCTCAATCAAACACAATGAATTATTAGACAGATCGATCCTAGAACAAGAAACCTAACATGCATATTGATCAGCCAAACTACTTGGTCTCACTAATAAACTGCACACGACAAGTAATTAGCAATCAATCATGCACGAATTTGACCTGACCGACCAGACTTCTCACACAGGATGTATTTAGTACAATGGGAACTCTCACTATCTGTGTTTAAGGACGTGTTTCTGCTCTCGATCATTTTCTGTTACCGAATTCTGTCATAGGTTTGCATTTCGACCACATCTCCACCACTGTGACAACACGAGTATCTAGTCAAGAAGGACTTCCCTGCTAGGACCGTAATGAATTCTACACTATTCGGGTTTATAATGAGACGGATGATGGGAATGAATGATGATGGCTTGGTGCGGTGTATCTTTCGACTAACTTCCCTCGAATCTAATCTATGGCTTCCTACCGTCTAACCAAACACTGGTGGAATGATGAACGCTCGTCCTATGATACCCTCAAGCAACCTAGCACTTATTCTTTTTCTTTTGCATACATTTTTCTTTTCAACTTTTCTTACGACTTCGTTCTTCCATTTGTAGGGAGAAGAACGTTTTATTTGAACTAAACTTTGAACTTTTTCGTATTTTTCTGATTTTTCTGCTTCTCTTTTTTTTCTGAAGCTTGCTTCTTTTCTTACTTTATTTTTTTCTTTCTTTTGTGCCGATTTTTCTTTTAGTTGCTAGAGGGATTTACACGTCTGGACATATTAGCTAAGACCACCTGTTTAATGGCTATAGGCAGGTTACCACAAACTGACTTCCGGTAGGTCAATCTAGAACTACAACCACAGGGGATCAACAGGGAGTGAAAGAAATGGGAAATGGCTGTAATGTATTATCGAACCGAAAGAACAGGCCAAGCTCAAGGGTCTAGACCTAGTGGATTTATCGTTTGGTAGGCTATCTGGCTTAGTAGCTGAATCTAGGTGCCCCTAACCTTCTAGAACTCGTGTTATCGTGTGTTCTCGAGTAGGTCTCATGAAAATTCTAACTCATTCAAGTAAACAGAAAACCACTCAGAAAGAATTTAAATTGCAAGTTACGTGCAATGGATCAAAAGCTCACAGTTGGTTTGCTAGTCGGATTCGGTCATTTTCATGCAATCAAGGCTACAAACTACAAGTGTGATTTTAAAATTCTGTTCTGACCAGGCAATTTAGCATCAAAGCATACAAGTTGGTTCTCAAGTTCTAGGTTAAGCAGTCTAAGCATCATTATGAAAGTTTGAACAACAACTTAACATCAAAAATCAAGAACTGAGCTATTCTAATGCTAGACTGGAATGGAATCACGAGGCACACAAAACACAATCAAGGGCAATCAAGTTCATGCAAGGTTCTCTAGCATCCTACCCCACACTTAAATCGGACTGTGTCCTCACAGGACTAATTCTAGAGTTCAGAGTGAAGTAGAAGAACCTGGACCGAGATGATTGGTGTAGGGGATGAGCACGGGTCCTCAGAGCGGAGGGAATCTACCCAAGCGAAGCAAAGGGAATCTCCCAACTGCCTACAAAACAAAAACAAATAAAAAATAAAAAGGAAACCGGAACAAGTGTCCCGGATCCACATAGAAAAAAGTTGGACCGAAATCCGAAAAGAATAAATAAAAAAAAGGACAAGGAAAAGGACACCACCTGATCATCACTGGTCAGAGGTGTCAGGGTGGGGGAAGTGGAAGTAATCGCCGAGCTGTCGTTGCCACTCCAGCTGTCACTCGTATCGCCTGTCGGCGCGGTGCATGTGTTGCTGCATAATAGTCCATCGCGCCTCTTGAGCGGCGTTGTCGGTGATGCGCCACTTCTGCAGTCACTCGTACAGCTCACCAATGTCCGCGGGGTGGTGTTGCGGCTGGTGAGTATGCGCCGGAAATGGATCTGGAATGCGCGGCGGCGACTGGTGGATGTACCCTGCCTGATGGTGTGGCGAGGATATATAATCTTGAAATTCAGGCGGCGGCTGCTGCTGCTGCTCCATCAGCATCATCTTCGTCCTCCGACTCGACCGCAGGTTGGAGTGGAGGATCTGCTGCTACATGGGGACTGAGGTTGAGTTCTAAGTCGTACTCGACCGCCAAGTCTCCTCCAACGGTCATAATTGGGTGTCGTGGAATGTTAGGGCCATATTCATGGCTGATGCCGAAGGAGAGGATGAGCTGACCGATGAAGTTGCCTCCCAAGAGTTTGCGTGGTAGCTTCTTCCTCTTGGTCCGCTGGCTGAAGATGTGAGCGAGCACCCAGCCGGGGTGGAGAGGGTAGCTCTCTCGGATGGCTCGGTGAAGCACGAGCTCCTCCTTAAGGATATGGTGGCGATCCTTGTCTCTGACATATAAAAGTGACCTCCGCCAAACCATATGAATAAACTTATAGAGTGGGTGAGTGAGAGACTTAACTGAGTTGTTCTTCCCGAGGCGATCGCCAGGCACGCCTGTCATGTGGCTCCAGAGGGCGTGTAACTCCTCGTCGTCATCATCATCGCCCCAGCCGAGGTGGTGATCGTGATAGTGCTCGTAGGGGATGCCTAGATGAGCGGCAAACTCATCGTAGGTGAGCTGCCTGTACACCCCACCAAGAAAGAAGGTGATCACCTTCTGGCCCCGTCTCCTCTTATGCTCGTCCAAGTCAAAAGTCGCCCAGAACTCCTGGAGAGCAATGTCTGGGAACTCGGCGGCTATGGTTGTCAGCTCTAGGAGACCGGCCGGTGCTAGGGCGTCATGCACGTTCCGGTAGGAATCCTCGTCATGCTCCTGGAGTGACTCCATGGATAAAGGACGCACGTCAGCTCCACGGATGTGTTCGATCTTCTTGAAGTTCTCAAAGTAGAAGTCCGGTAGACGGGCGATGGTGGGATGGTATCCAGCATGGCGAGGGAGTGCAGGTGGAGGACCCAGAATGGCGGGTGTGACGGGAGCGGCAGCTCCTGAGCTCGAGGCGCCATCGAGTCGCGCCTTAGTCCTGCGCTCAAAGGTGTTCCTAAACCAGAATGAAACCAAATTAGTCGACCAAAACCTTACCCCACACTTAGTAGAAAAACTCGATTTCACAAAGAAACGAGGGAAACTAAGTGGGGTAAGTAAAGCGGAGTAACCGGTAATCATAGACATTAAAATACATACTTCGGAACAGCCAGAATCGGATAATTACAATCAGAGTTCAAAAAGTTAAACCGACATTTAGAAAGTCAACATTAAGTCATATTGAACCCTAATCATGGCAAGACTATCAAAACTTGGAGAATGACGGTAAAATATGATTTCAAATGGCAGCACGATAATATGAACAAGAATGAACATTTATGACAGCCAAATGATCAACACAGTTCAAAGTCAAACCGACATTTCTCACAAAAGTCAACATAACAAGAAATTAATCGTATGCATAGGAACACATGACCAAATGATATGGAAATTAAGTACGGAACTCCCTAAGCATCCTAGAACAGTTCTATAAGTTCAATTAATCCTAGTTCACACGAAACAGTCGGCACGCAAAACGAGGCAAACCGAAAAGTCAACCGAAAGTCAACCTTGACGAAATTCCGCAAACAATATGTCAAAAGATTCGTATTGAAAAGTCATACAACTTACCGTGAAGTCATGAATGCAAAAAGTGAACGGGTTGGGAGGAATCGGTGAAAAACTTTGAAAACTAGGTTTCGGAGAACTGGAGCTGCAAAGCTCTGAATCGAACGTTCTAGGGCTTGTTGGGATCGGAATGAGGAGGGGAGAGGTGCGGCGGCGGTCGGCGACGGCGGCGGCGGGTGTTGAAAGTGGGGCGTTCGGCGATTACAAAAGGAGAGGGGTGTTTCGGGTAGGCTGAGCGAAAATAAGAGAAGGAGAGAGGAAGTGGACCGGATTTTTAAAGGATAAATTAAGTGATTTTGCAAATCAGTTTCGGCGAAAGTAGGGGGGTGGTTTCGCCTAAACTACTAGTTAAAATGGACTGACCGATTTGAACTGGCGGTTTCGCCGAAAATGGAAGCTCGGTTTCGCCGAAAATTATAGTTGGGATGGTTTCGCCGAAATCAGAAAATTTTCGAACCAAAAATGAGGAACAGGAGAAACAGGTCCGAATTTTGAAAATCGGTTTCGCCGAAAACAAGGGTGGTTTCACCGAAAATTTTGAATTGTTCGGGTTTTAAATATTTTCGTAAATCAGGCCAACTTCAGAAAATCACAGTTAAATCCATAAAAATCAGAACGACCTCAATCAACTTGCGACTGACTCTATGACATGCAGAATCTACACGAAAAATAATAAATCAAACAAACTGACACTTTTGGCTCTCCCGAACCGACTCTAAAATACCAAGGTTGAAACAAAACAAAACTGATTCCAGCCGTGGGTTGCCTCCCACGAAGCGCTCTTTTATTAACGTCCTTGAGCTGGACGATACCTGGACGGTATTAGGAGACATCCCAACTTAGATTCTCCTTCACGCTCACGTCGGAGTTCATGAAGTACAGCTTCGGGACTTCTCCGGTAAACGTGAATTTCTTCCCGTTCGCATGCAAAAGCTTGGTACGTCCGTCGGGAAGATGATCAACGAACTTGAATGGTCCGAACAGCTCTCTAGAGAGATCATCCTTCTTGAGTGTGACGATGGAAGGAATGAGGAATGTCGGTTTCTCTTTTTCTTTCTTCTTCGGCTTGTTATCACCAGGATCGGTGATCATAAGTACTTCCTTAGGAGATGCTTTCGGCTTCTCCCTCCATACTTGTTCCGGCGCCGGTTTCTCGAAACGATTTGGTGGTGCCGCCGGCTCGGTGGAAGACGGCGGAATTTTTGGTCTCCAGACCATTTGGGTCTCCAGACCATTTGGGTCTTTGTCTTCTTGTTCTTTCCTCGAGGTTTGCTCGGTGGTTTAGAAGAGGCTTGCAGTTCCTTCTTCTTCTTCTTAAGTGGCTTCTGAACTGAAGCTTCTGGCTTCTTCTCGGTACCCTGTCCAGCACCTGCAGTGTCAATTGATCTCGAAACACTGGAAGAAACATTAGAAATGAAGTTGACCGAGGCCAACTCCACAATCTCTACAGATAAACAATTTAATTCTTCCTTAGGAATGTATTTCATCCCGTCCTTGAGACGGAATGTTGCAGTATCCTTCCCCACCCTTACAGTTAGAGAGCCATTAGGAACATTGACATTAATTCCGGCTGTCGCCATGAATGACCGACCCAAGAGAAGGGTAGAATATGTCTCTTGAGTATCCATAACTATATAATCAACGAAAAGCCGGAACGGGCCACAGCAAGTGATTACATCCTGGATCATTCCTTTAGGTTCTCTTAGAGTTTTGTCAGCGAACACTAAACTAATGTTGGCAGGTTGTAATTCCCCTAGGTTCAGTTTCTTATATAAACACATAGGCATGACATTTATAGAAGCACCTAGGTCAATTATGCTACGCTCGATTTCAATGTCATTAATGCTCAAAGGTAAAGTAAAAGGACCAGGGTCGGGGCACTTAGCTGGAATAGGTATGGGTGGTGGCCGAGCGACGATAGCCGAGCACTCTCCCTTATTGGAAATGGGAATTTCCTCCTTCTTAGACGGGCTGGTCTGCTCACTGCTCCTGGTTGTTACGGCCTTAGTGTGCTCGTTCTTCACGGTGGAGCTGTCTGGAGACGGAGCCTGATTGAAAATGGGAAGACGAGCCATCGCACTAGCAATTTTGTTTATCATATCCTCTATTCTTTGTCCAGATGCTATCTGTTCTTGATTGAGAAGAGCTTGCGCTTTGAATCTTTCCTCGTGATCATCAAGTCTTGCTGTAATTAGATCAAACTTCCTGGCTATTCTCCTCTCCCAATTGTCCTCAGATCTAAAATGCAGAGGCTGCTGTACTCTGGTGAATCTGGAAGGATCTTGATAACCATTGTCCATGTATTGATTTCGGCTCTGGTCGAGTTGGAAGTTGTAGGGAGGACGCTCATAGAAGCCTTCCCGTTGTTGAGGAGGTGTTCTGGACTGACGGTAGTCGGAGTAGCCTCTTTGATCCCTGGTGAAGCTGTGATCAATGAAGTTGACTTCTTTTTTAGGCCAGTTATTAGTTGTACCGAGGATTCTCTTCCATTTGTTTCTGTACTGCGATCTTAATCTGATCTTCACAACTTGGTTGACTCATGGCTGCTCCAAACTGTCTTTCCCTATTTCTGGACTTAGATGCGCAGTCCGCAAAGTGAAGTAGAGCAGCTTCTAGTTCAAGTGCTGTGCAGTCGCCATCAGCTAAGATGTTGGCCCATTCAGCTGTTTCTTCATTCATCCCTTGGGCAAAAATTTCAGCTAGCTGCCCCTGGTTGAATCCATGATGAGGGCATTCAGAGAGAAGCGCTTGGAAGTCGTTCCATGCGTCGTGTAAACTTACTCCTTCCTTCTGAGAGAATCTAGCGATACTATCCTTGTAGAATGTAGTTCTTGAAGGGGGATAGTATTCTTCTATGAAGTCTTGAGCTAGACTATCCCAGTCAGTGTAGTAGCCAGGTGGTTTCGAGCTGAGCCATACCTTGGCGTTGCCTTTAAGAGAGAATGGGAATGCCCGCAAGCAAAGATTGTTCTTGTTGAGATTCCCTTTTTTAAACGTCTCGCACATGTCAAGGAAGTTCGCCAAATGTGTGCGGGGGTTTTCTTGCAGCTTCCCTTCGAATCGAAGATTCTTAGTGACCATGTTCAGGACGAAGGTTGTGATATTATAATCAGGGTCGTCATCGTTGTGCGGCACGATGACGCTAGCTCGGAGGTAAGCTGCATTTGGTCTACAATAATCCGCCACGGTGCGCTGAGCAACTAGTACGGAAGGAGAGGGTGGTGGTGAATCTGAAGTACTGGATGAAGCGGATGAAGATGAGGAGTTCTCCTTCAACTCCTCAATCTTTTGAGGGATAGGTGGTGTAGGCGGTGTGGTTATGACTTGCTTCTGAGCTCGCAGTTTCTTCAGCGAAGCAGAATTACCCGGCTTAAACTGAGAATGAGCAATCGAGCGGTTCATGAACCTGTAGAACAACCTACAAGCAACAAAAGCAAACATACCGGCGTAAAATCGAAGTGGGTGGAAAAATGAAAGATGGAAAATAGAAGAATAAATTGCCAGTTCTTCTTTCAACAATCAAAAGAAGTCCCCGGCAGCGGCGCCAATTTGACGAACCGTCGTTGTGCTGAGCAGGTTCAATCAAATAACTATCAAGCTCAAGAGCTAGGATAGATCGTATTCCACGGGCCGTCAAATGATTGGCTACTTCAGAACTAACAAATTATTCGAGGAAAAACACGTTGTGCGTGGTGTGAGTTCCACGACTTCTAATTCTAAGGAATGCAGAGAAATTAAAACAAATTAAGCTAAAGCAGATTGGGAATTTAGGGTTTGAAAACAAGAATGACAGACGAACTTAGACTTTGAATCCCCCTTCGTTCCCCAGAGCATTGGCAATCAACAGATCAGCGGATTTCGATTCTCATTCAATCAATTACTAAGACACCACCATAACTCCTTACCCTTAGGTTTAAGACCGGCGAACGTTCGCTCTATCCGTTCTAACTACCAAGATTAACTAGCCGCCCGGGTACGGTCGCCTCTCGCAACGACTTAATTAATTGGTGTAATTACTAGTGATTAATGAGTTACTCTTGCAGTGAATTAACCCTAACCGGTTCCTACGAAAGGCACACTCCAATTATAAGGTTAATTGTTTAATTCGATGTTCTAAAGTAAGGCGAGCGTTCACTTCTATCCTTAGCTTAACAAGAATCTAATCTAGGTGATCAATCCAGACAAGAAACATGAACAATGAAGAACGAATCAAACATGAAAAAGAACTGATTGAATTTCGAATCTAATCACCGTCGATCCGTGACCGCTTTAAAGCCCTGGGTCACTTAGGGTTCATCTAGTTTAACCTCTAAAGGGTTTAGCTACTCATGATCATTACAAAAGACACAAAGACAAGGAAAGAGTTCATCATTCAGAGGAAGAACAGAAAAGGATCTGAAAAACCTAATTCAGACGACTCTGATAGACTCCGATCTTCGGTAAGTTGCACTCCTAGCTCCGGTTCTCCGAGATGGAAGGGATGGCGTCACGATCTCTATCCGGCTCTTCGAACTTCAACTCTTCACTCCAGAACTTCAGAGGATTCTGATCTCGAAAAGTTGTGTTTTTCGAATTATGAATTGTATTTTCTATATCTTCTTCGGACCGCCGGATTAAGTATAAATACTTAACCCTAGTTGGGCCGGGCTGAGCTGATGTTTTCGCCGAAACCATAGGGATAGTTTCGGTGAAAATTCTTGTGTAAATGGCCATGATTTCTCTGCCTTGCATTTTCGGTCCGAAGAGCTTAATGGTTTCGCCGAAATTAGTCTTCACTTGGCATCAGCTGATTTGCATTGTTGATTTCGCCGAAACTGTGAGATCATTTTCGCCGAAGGTACAAGTGCATATGGGCAGATTTTCGGTTTGACTTGATTGGCTCCTTGGATTGATTCCGGTTTGATTCCTCGAGGTTCCTACGCCTTAGACACATCCATGGCTGCTTTATTTGACGGCAAAAACCTGTGCTAACACAAAAACACTAGAAAACCATCAAATAGACCCGAAACGGGCCAAGGTAACACAAATGGCACGAGATAGGGCAATCGATTAAATATTCGTTATTCTACCCTAAAAACACTGTCTTAAGCAAAGAAATGTCGCTTAAATGAGGCTGATAATCACGTCAAATCGAGTGTCATCACTTCTCCTCGCTTAATCTTCACTTCAAAGCTTTAAAATCCTCTTCCGAGAGTGTCTGGTTCGTCGAAATCAGAATGAAGTCTCAAAAGTGAAGTCTGAATAATCCTAATCTGTCTCTCCTCTTAAAATAGACCAAAATCTGCGAGTGTTTAAAAGTGCGCCCAAAAAATGCACTTGGGCCGCAGTTTTGAACCACACTTTTATACATGATTTTCAGCTTTGAATTTCTTCCTTCAAACGCGTCCCAAAGTGCTCCAATGCGATCCGAATTGCCCCCAAAGTAATCCAAACCTCGTGCAACTCATCTTAGACCGTCCTTTGACATCTGTAGCCTGTAACTCACATGAAAACACTACAAAACGACATCAAATAGACACGAAACGGGTCAAGGGCACTAAAACATGACGTTTGACACAAAAATGAGAATCTACCTCAAATCATGCATATAAGTGTGAACACGGTAAATCTAACGTCATCAAACTACCCCACACTTAAGCTTTTGCTTGTCCTCAAGCACACAACAATGCACCAACCTGAATGAGCAAACCAAAAACCTCTTGGTTCCTAGAATGATGTATATAGTGCTTCTGTCAAATAAGAGGATTACCCGACTGACCACACGGTTAAAACCAAACCTTTGTCGGAGTAAAAGAGGAACATGACTTTATCGAGCTAGTGAACAACCTGACTTGGTACAGGCAAGACAATACTTACTTTCGCTACACTTACTCTAGACTGCAACCCGACACTTGCTAGATAAGGGAACAAGAGTTAAAAACTAAAAGTAAAATTTGTACTTTTTTCTTTTTTTTCGAGTGGCCGGTACAGTTGAGAATCACATCAGGTATGGAGCAGCCGGAAACCTTTGGAATTCTGCGTTATCCTAAACCCTGACCACGATTGGGAGTAGGTTGAGAAGAAGAATGCCACATTGAAACTTCCCTTTAGAACTAAGCAATGGGCAGGCACGTATGCCAGCTCGTGAATCGACTCCAACTTCAATACCAAACCACACATTTTGTTCAGATTTCTCTGATTAGGTTCATTTATATTAATTTAAAGCACATATTTAAAAATCCCTTATCTAGACTCGATCATGGTATTAGAACTAGCAAATTCTAGTAAAAGATTAGACCAAGTCTTGCACAACACCAAGTCACATGTTCACTAATCCAATAAGGGCAGGTTCCTAGACTACTACAAACAAGAAGAATGGGAGATGGTCAAAATACGAGTTCTCACACACACATTTGGTCAAGAAAAAGCACCACATCAATCTCACCATATGGAAGAAGGCAAGCAATTCAGGAAGATATTAAGCAATGCGAAGAGATACTTGCAAAAGAGAATGGGAAGCAGTGAAAGAGTGACAAAACAAAGCACAATCACCACCCATCTAATGACAAAACTCAGTACATATCATGCAAATCACCCACCCCACACTTAAAAAGGACAGTGTCTGCACTGGACCAAAATGGCGGAAAAGTGATATGGAATACCTGGAAGTGGAAGTAGACAGAGAGAAGGGCAACAGAGACAACCTACAAAAGACTCACACACAAAACCAAAAGAAAGGATAACAAGGAACACCGAACAAGTGTCCGGGATCCACACAAAAAAAATGTGGTTGTACATCTAAGGCAACCCCTCAGAAGACACCGAAAAGAAAGAAAGAAAAAGACTCAAAGGGTGAGATACAGGTTACCTCATTGTCCACTGTCAGATGGTGGTGGTGATGGTGACCGGTATCCGGGCTGAAGCTGGTAAATAGGCCTAAGTAGATCCAAATGCTCCTGCAGAGCAGCAGTCTGCTGCAGCTGCCATGGGTGACCACCCTCACTAAATGTAGTCTGGCAAACGGTATGCTGCTGCTGCCAAGGATGGCCTCCCTCACTGGATGTAGTCTGCCACTGCTGCAACTAAGAGATAGTGGTAGAGTGATTGGCAAGGTCATGTGAAGGATTTGATGAAAGGGGTGATGTAGCTGGGTAGAGGATCCAGCTTCTGGCTGAGGACGATGCTTCTTGGATGGGCGAGGATGGGGCGGAGCGGGCTCACATGTGTCTTCACTAATGTCAATATCAAAGGATGCCACAAACTCAACACCCTGGAGAATAGGAGGAATCCTAGGTTGAAGTTCATGCGCATCCCAACACCCTCGTAGGCGCCTGTGTCG